>JARHVA010000305.1:3677500-3917500 GCA_037957365.1 Torreya grandis | reverse complement strand
GGACACAATTATTCTTAAGGATGTCTAAAGATTTGAAACTCTTATACATCCAAAAAGATAAGCACTATGATTGTCTCAATTCTAAGTAGTTGACTACCAAGACATCCCAAGCTACATAGAGAATAGCTTTAGCCTTAGCCATGTTAGGAATATCTGCCAACAATTTATGCCCATTCCATGAGTCCTCCCAAAAATTCACTAAATAATGATTGTTGATGGTCCAGGAAGTATGATTTGAGATCGATGACCTGCAATTCAACAAAAATTTACAAAAGTGGGAACCTTTTGGAGGGTTAGTAACTAAAATCATAATCCAAAAATTATATAAAACCAAGTATGTACATCTTAAAATCCTACACCATAGAGAGTTTATGTTAGAAATCATTCCCCAAACTAGCTTGGCTCCAAGATCTCAGTTTTGGAGACTTAAGTTTTTCACCCCTACTCTTCCCATCTTTTTGACTTTGCGTACCCTATCCTACTTCAACAAAGGAATTTTATTCTTGATCTATGCACCTTGACACAAAAAATCCTACATAATTTAATTCAAAACCTTAACCACATGACTCAATGGTTGCAAAACTGAGAGGCAATAAATGGGAAGAGAACTCAAAATTGATTTGATTATGGTAATGCACCCAACCAAAGAAAGCCAATTTCCTTTCCAGGAGACCAAACACGCCTTGAAAAAATTGATCAAAATTTTCTAATGAATACCTTTACAAACACCAAAAAATAAAGGAACTCCAAGATATTTAGAAGGTAGTTTCCCAATATTGAAGCCCAAAACCACGGAAATCATTTGTTCTTGTTATAAACAATTGATAAAATAAAATATAACTTTTTTACAATCACCATTTGCCTAGAAGCTTCCTCATAGCTAGAAAGAATAAACTAAAAGACCTGAGCTTCTCATACTAAATCTTGACCAAAGAGGAAGGTATCATCAGGGAATTACTAATAAGTGAGATTTTCCAAACCTTCTGAGACTTGGATTCCATGTAATCTAGAGACCTCCTTAGCCTTCTTCATTACACAACCCAAAGCTTAAGCCATCAAAATAAAAATAAATGGGGATAAAGGATCCTCTTTTCTGATACCCCTTACAGACTCAAATAACCCTATTGAACTACCATTGATCATAATAATAAAAATTGGCCTAGATACAAAGCTAAAAAACCATTTAAACCATTCTTTACCAAAGTTGAATTCTCCAAGAATTTAATCAAAAAGTGTCAATTTAATCTATCATATACTTTATTGATATGTAATTTTAGAAACATTCCTTCCTATATGTTTAAGTGAGAGAATGAACAATTTCATGAGCAATGATTATACCTTCCTAAATGTTCCTAGCTGGAACAAACCTAGATGTTCTTCTAAGATCAAGGAATCAAAAATAGGTTTAAGCCTTTCTTCCATCATGTTGGTAGTGATCTTATATATTGTATTACATAATGAGATAGGGCAAAAATACTCAAAAATTTATTGAGAATCTCCTTTAGGAAAAAGAGAGATGAATGTAACATGTAGATCTGAGATAACCTTCCTTCTTCTTGAATCTTCCACCATCTTGAGCACATCCTTACTCATAAGGATTGAAAAAAGGTCACAATAAACCCATCAGGACTAGGTGCTTTATCCTTTTCCATCAAAAGAACCATCAAACATACCTCCTCCAAAGTAAAGGGTACTAGGTGTTTTTCATTTTGCTCTGGAAACACCAACCTAAGAATAAAACCAATATTGTCATTCTGAGCCTGAAGATCAAATGCCTTCTCAACACTAAGCATATTTAAAAACAAGTTAGCATCTTCCCTATGAATCTAATCTTGGGACTACAATACCATTCCATCATAAGAGTACATCTTTGAGATGCGAGAGATATTATGCTTAATTCTTACCGAATTATGAAAAAAGTAGAATTTTGGTCACCTTCTTTCAGCCAACCAGTTCTTGATTTTTACTTCCAATGGATTTATTCCCATCATAATAGTTCCTTATATTCATTAATAAAACATTTCTCCACCATATAGGAAGCTTGATCCATGCCTTCCCTGAAGACTGTCTTATTCATATTTTCCAAATCTACTTCAACATAAACCTTTTCTTGGAAAATATTTTTGAAGAAATTAAGATTCCACTAAAGAAGACACCATTTGATGAATTTATAGCTTTTTGGCCATCATATACGTCACATACCCATATAAAATAGGACTATTCTTCCACCATGCTTGCACAAGCCTAGGGAGAGAGGGATCCCAAAGCAGCATATTTTCAAATTTCAAGGGACAAAGAATTAGAGGGTGGTCCACTTCAATGCTAAATTCCATAGGGAAATGATCTAATCCTAAGAAGGGAAGAATAGAAATATTTGAAATATAACTTTGAGATAGCCAATTGGAAAAAACACAAAAATGATCCAATTGTTCAACACTATTTTGCTCCCCACTTCTTTTATTATTCAAGGTAAATAACCCTTACTTTGGTCAGACATCACAAAGCTCATTCTTAGCAACAAAATGAATAAAATACAAGTTTACAAGAGTAGAGCTTACCCTTCCACCAGGTTTCTTAGTTAGTGATAAAGGGCATTAAAATCACCACCCAACACAATATTCAAACCAAAGTGGTTGATTAGAAGAGTAGATAATTCATTTCAAAGAATTTTTATGTGAATAAAATCATTTGACCCATACACGTTACATAATATAAAACTCAAGTCAGACATGAAGCTTGTAACTTGACATAATTTCCAATTTATCCCAGCCCCTAACATATCCACCTAAACCTTAGATGGAGACCATATAACAGTCAAACCACCTAAAGACCCAGAGGCTTCTACAAAGGAACTACTCCATCTCTTCCAACTCATCTCCATCAAAATAGAAGATTCTCATAAACTTAGCATAGATTCTTGAATAAAAACCACATCAAGATTTTTGGAAAAGAGCAGATGCTTAACCAAGTACCTTTTGTTACAAGCATTTAGAACACTAACATTCCAATATATGAGCTTCATGAGGAAGGGGGAGGAGTTCCATATCCACTTTTCATAATCAAATAATTTTGAGAGAGTACCTTACTTACCCAGTAAGACTTCCCCAGCTACTCATTCTTTAGTCAATTTATGCCCTCACTTCTTAGCTTGGCCATAATTTGGAATTGTAAGGGAACTCTATGATTGATAAATTGATATAACCTCCTTGGAATTTAGCTCCTCCTCCAAATATTCATCCTCCAATTTTGAGCCACTTTCTAGTTCCATAAGGTTAGGAACATCATCCAGATTATCTAAGTTGGGAGTCAAGCCAACCTTAGGAACCCTTGAGACTTGAGGATAACTCTAAAGAAGATATCTAGTAGCCTGAGACTATTTTTAAATCAACTAACATCATTTTAATAAAAAATATGGGGACAACTCATCTCCCTTATCAAGCATGTTCATAAAAGCCTCAGTTTCATAAATTTTGATAATAGAGGCATTTTGGGCCATTAAGTTAGGATCCAACACCTCCTGAGCCTTACAAAAAACAACAACAATAGAAAAATTTGGGATTGACATAAAAGGGTCTTGACATTGATCCACCTCCACTATCTTACTTTCTTATCCAAATGCCCATTATAGTGCAAACACAAGGCTCTGGACAAAGTTACGACTGGTTTTGAAACTCAAGTCTTTTCACCCATGCTAGATGAAGAGACTACTGACTCCAACTTGTAAAACTTCTAAGTGTGACTTGTGCATCTACACTTAAAACATCTAAAAGGGATGTTTTCATTTCAATCGATTGGGACCAAGAACACCCCTGAGATTTGATGTGAATGTTTTATGGATTTGATGAATCAAGATCCATTAAAACCCTGATTATTTCATATGAATCCAAAAATCCCTTCTCAGTGATTCAATCAATCTCTAAAAAAGTACCTAATAGATTACCAAGGGTCGGAAGATAATCAAACCCCCAATACTCCAGGGGAATACCATACAACCTTATCTAAATATGATAGATTCCTTGCTATGTCGAGGGTATATTAAAATTGGGTTGCCATTGCTAAATCCAGAGGCCCACACCTCTCATGGACCAAAAGGGTTGATTAAGAACCTTTATCTTCAATTCCAAATTTGGAAAAAAGATAATAAAAAAACCCTTGGGAATGAATATAACCTTAGTTTCCTTCCCCCATTGATCCTTCACCTAAGATTTAGTCTCCCCTATCACTTACCACTTCTTTGTGAATTTACCAATAAGATATCAGTCCTTTAGGAGTGAAATATTAAAATAAAACTCAACTAATTCCCACATAAAATATATATCAACACCAATCTTGATACCAACCCCTGATCAGATAACTAAAATACTATGCCCTTCTTCTACTCTACCTCTATGCCTTCCAACTTACTCTACTTGAGCTACAACTAGAGGAAAAGAGTTAGCACCAATTTCCATTGACTCTCTTGCCTTCGAGCCCTTATCCTATAAAAAATCTTCTGAAGCTTCCCAAGACTCAACCTATTTTCTACCTCCTACTCCATCTAATTTTGCTCTAATTGTAAACCTTAACCACTCACTGGACTCCTAAATTTCCTCATCTAGTGCCCAACAATCCACCTTAGAAGATCTGCAACCCACCCCTAGAGTGAGGGAAAGGGCTTCCTTCTAATTTTTTCCTCGACTGCACGCCATCCTCATCGATCATAAAAATAATATCTAAGCATTGTTAATCTTACTTTAGTGGATAAATATCCATTATTTTTGGCTTATAATATCTTTTACAAAAGTCCTTGAATTTGTCTATTGAAATTAAGGGAGATTTACTCATTAGAGGCACCATTGTATAGCTTAGAGGGCTGAAAGAACTATTTTTTAGGCATAAAAATTATTTTTGATTACATTTTTGGCATTACAGGACCATTATTTAGTGGTTCTAAAAATTTTAGTGTTTGGGAAGGCCTATATCAATATCAATATATATATATATATATATATATATATATATATATATATATATATAAAATTTATTAGAATATAATTTATATAATTAATATATTAATATAATAGATTATTTTATTATAAAATATTATATTATATCATATATTAAAATATTAACATATTATAATTTTAACATTTTTATATATTATAATAGTAAATTAACTTAGATATTATGTACATACATTTTACTAAGGAAAAATGTATGCTACATGACAATTATTTGCATAAGTGGTATTACCACTTAACATGTGTTTTATTAGAAATTTTCCTTTGTGGATTCAACTTACCAATATCAAGTAACTCTCCATGAATTTAAATTTTCATTTTATCCAGCTCTAAATATTTTAGGTTTTGTTACAAGATTTCCAATGATTAAAGAATATTTTGAAAACAATTTTTTTAGCTCCCTATATAATAGGGCACTCTGAAAATTAATTTACAACACATTTTGACTTTGTGTGAATAGGACCGTCGACTGGGGTGTGAGCTTGTTGCTAAAGCTTGTCATGAGAATGTGGGAGAAAATTCAAAACCAAATAACAAAGGCACATATGAGAGTAATGGTGAAATAGGTAGCAGAGTGGAGGTATTTTGTATAGATCTAAGATCTATTCTTTTTGGCCATTTACCAAGCCATATGGATCCTAGGATTATACTGTTATGTACTTATTTTTCTATACCCATCTTTAAGTTTATTTTGGAATCTTTTTAGGAAATTTGTGAATGTTTTTTTATGGTTATAGGCCTTACATGCATCCATATCAAAATATGAAATCATATGGTCATATAAATATAAGTTTTATGTCCTTTTAAATTTTTTATAATCTCCAAATATTAGATCATACATCCCTTCTACTCAAGCACCTGCTCATTGGTTTGGTGGTGCATCCCTTCCACTTGTTTAGTTTTCTCTCACCATAGGTGGTATCTATTTGAATTTTTAGATCTAAAACCTAGTACAATTAGATAATAGTCCCAAATTTCCTACCATACTAGTTGGAAGAATTTTGGAGTAGGATGTATAGCTCTTTTGGTAGCTTGAAAATTACTGTAGCAATTTATCTTCATCATCTAGATAGCTAGTTGGTTTTCTTCTTGTTTGAGGCCATAAGATCTATAATTTAATATCTAATTCTTGGAGAAGATATTATTTTAGTTATAATTTACACATATAATGGGAAGTGCCAATGTGCATTAGGTTGTACCACCTTTTGGGACATCACATGGCCCATTCAACAAATATTTATAGATCTTGCAAATAGTCTTCTTGAAGCTGGTTTTCGCCCATTTTTTTACAACTTATGTTTGGTTTTTGCCAAATAAATTATTGAACATATTTTTTTAAAATATTTTTACCACATTCATGAAGTGGTAAATCATTTTTTGGTCCTTAGTGCATTTTATTTTTGTGCAATGTTTACTTATTTGACCCATTTTAATGATGATAAACTTGTAAAAACTATAACTTTTGAATTATGACTCGAAATTGTGTTTTTTTTTCAAAAATATATATTTTTATTCTCCATCCATTGGGGTCATTTATATAGTAAAAATCATTCTATTATAAAGTGCCAAATTGGGGGGGAGGGTGGCCAAGGGGCAGGGGCTTACACTTTTGGGGGGATTATTTTTTCCTTGTTGAAGGGGTTATTATTATTTTTTATTTTATTTGGTAGGGGGGGGGCAGGGGAATTATTTATTCTTCCCAAATTATTCCTTGTATTTTGACAATGGATCCCCTCAACACATCTAATTACATTATTGGGAAACTAAAAATGTAGATACAATTGCATCATAAATGCTTGTGGAGAATGGTGCTTGGCAACATTCTCCACTTTACAGATGAGGAAGATCTTGCCTGAATTGCATCCATGTAGATGAGGCTCTTTATTTTATTTGCCTCCATGTTTTAGATAGTTTACAATGCTATGTCACATGTGCCACATCACCAAATGAATCTTGGGATGCTATCGTAACTTTATTTGAGAAGGATACTGAGTCTTTTGGGTCTTTTTCACCCTTCTTTACTCCACTTCCTTCTGTTCCACTTACCTATCCTCCCGTTAGTGAGGATTTATTTTTTGATGATGATAGTGACATGGGTGAGGTAATATTGGCACTTTCTCCTCCTCTTTTAAGTGAGAATTTATCTTTTTATTATGACATAGACATCATTTCTCTTGTTAGTGAGGACTTATCTTTTGAGGATGGTTTACTTGAGGCACCTATTACTCTTCATATAATTTGTAATCCTAATATTCATTTAATTGATTGAGAGGACATTATTCTTGATGATGTGGTACCCTCACCATCACTTTTGGAGATCATGTATGAGACACCATCATGAATTCTTGAGGATGACTTTTATTGTGCCACAGTTGTTATTCCTTCATTGCCTACTCATCTTGTTTGTGAGGATATGTGTTTAGACATTGATTTGCATGAGGAACCTATTATTATTTCACATTATGATTTGGATCTTGTTTTTGTTCATACTACTGCATTTTTTTTCTTTTTCCACTTTCAATCCACGTGTTTATGTGTTTGGTTCCTTTGAGAAACATACTCTTGGATTTAATGATTGCATACTTAACTCTATGGGATACACTCATGGAGGTCTTTGCAAACTATTATAGGGTATTTTATATTCTATTGGCATCGATATTTCACTAGGTGATGTGTCTTTAGGACATATTATTCACAACACTCAGGAAGAAGGTAAATTAATGGGAAGAACATTTTATTTTTGGGACTATCTCACCACCTATGTAGATGTTTCCTAACATTATTTACATCCACACAATATATATAGTACTAATCTTCATGTGGGGTGAAGGAAGTTGTCCTTAGGGGGATTCCACATGAAGTCCTTCCTTTCTTTTCTCTCTTTTACATCATTAATTTTTGGGCCAGGGGGCCAGGGGGAGGGGGGTGGTTTATTCCTATGGGTGTTCTTCCTTTCTCCACTTCATAGATATATATTGTATGTGAGTACTTGATTAGTATTTGTTATTGAGACTCATACTGTGGATATGCCACTTTGTTTTTTTGGCTATTTTTAGACCCTGGCTTCACTTAAGGGGGATTTAAACTTAGTTCTCGTGTTTTCTAGGTTATATAGATAGTTTTTTGTATTTTTATTAGTTTGTCCTTTTATAGATTTATCCCACCTTGGTTAGTTTGAATTACTTCTTGTTTATCCTTGCCTATTTATACAAGGCCTCTCCTTTGTAATATAGAAGTTATTTTATGGACATTATATGATATTGCCTTTGTCCTTGCATATCATCTTTGCATCTATTATAACTCTTCTTGTGATGATTTTATTCTTAATGTATCAGATATTGGGTTTTTAATGATCTTGTGGATGTTATTTTTAGGTGCTATAAATTTATTTTTTGTTAATATGAAATATATGTGATGAAATACTACCAATTCTACTACAAATAGACTATGTATATTTATTGAATAAATATCAAAGTAATTTTTTTTCCAATATTAAATCCATTGGCCATCAACATATTTTTGATTGATAGGCATGGTAAATTTCAAATTTAGGGAATTTAACATGATGATGTGGAGAACAACATATTATTCAACTAGTCAATTCCTTCAATAGAATAAATGCACTATTTGCCCCCAAAACATTCTACAAACTTATCTACATAAAATCATTGTAACTCAGAATTGGATAAGTTATAATGCACTAGAGCCAAGCCAAGATTATAGTCCTACATATTATTGTCCTACTTATTATTGTTAGTTTGGCTTTTGGCCAAACCCTTTGCATTGTCAAAACTAAAATGTCTATTCTCCACCATTGGCCTACATTACTATGAAAACATTATGAGCATAATGAAAGCAGAAGTTGTTCATTTATAGTCAATGATACAATAATTTTCTCTTTATCATGTGGTCCGACTGAAATTATCACCACTTTAGCAATGATGCCTAGGCTGCTCTTTTGTTTGATGAAAAAAATGTGAGCATAACTGGTTAATATTCTATTCAAATACAAGCCAAGTATGTGTCGCATAGAATTGAAGAGGGCTAGTACATGTGCATTAATATTTGGCATTTTTAGGTCCTATTGGAGGCATCACAAGATATTATTTTAAATTGCCTATGCTAATTTTAAACTACCTATGCTAAAACATATGATAGCTATTCTGATATGATGGGAATGGCATCAAAAGGATGTGGGGATGAATCTAAGGTTTGTTTCCCCTAGTAGAAACACTTGCAACATAAAAATATGTGAATATTGTTATATAAATTATAAAAATGCATTTCATAATTACAAAAACAAGGACTACTTAAATTTGTTTGTCATTGTCAAATGTTTTATCACCTCATGAGTTTTGCATCACATGTCCCCTATTTAATTAAATAAATACAAGTAACTACATTTCATGTAATGTCTTTATTGAGGACCACTTAATTTTTTTTAATTTTATCAAACTTTTTATCACCTCATGAGTTATGTGGTCAAATCTTACATGTTCTATTAAATAAATACTAGTAACTGCATTGCATGTACTATTTTTATTGATTATTGATTATTATTTTATTGAACTAGAATTTTGTAAATTAAGATATTTAAAATTTAATTTAAACTTTGTTCAAAGTATTTCATATATTCTATTATTATATTAATGATATATTTAAATTATTTATAAAAATATATTTGAAATAATAAAATTAGTTTATACTATTATTAAAATATAATATAAATAGGATAGAAGGAGCACATTAATACAACTAAAAAATTCTTTGTAGACAAGGCCTAGAACTAGTTGTGTGAAAAATTGAGTTGGTGTTAGGCTAAGCCATAATCCCTATTACAAGATTTTATGACTTGGCCATTAGGGTTGACCAAAGATACCTTCACATGTTTTTTTTAGGATGGCCCAAATATTTTGAGTATAGAACATATCGAAGGAACACAATCAAAGAATTTTTAAAGATAATTTTAGTACCTTTGAGGTGATGATGACATGAGCTCAATAATCAATCTCAAAAGTAGGATCTGTCCATGCTAAAAATTTAATGAAACTCTATCCACGTTGGACTCATAGATTATTTCATCTTTGTGTTGGCTAAAGGTGCCCCCCATTAATGGGTCAATTGTGTGTTTGAAGGTTTCGAGACATGAAGGAAAAATGGAGTGGGTCCTCCCTATATGACTGTTCAAATTATACTTTGATGGGGCTACTAGGGGGAACCTAGGGGCCTCTAGATCAAGATGTGTTATTTAATACTGCACTTGGTTCTCTAATCTGAATCACATCAAAGAACATTGTATATGGCACCAATAATGAGTTTGAGGCTCAAGCTCTCACCTTGGGCTTGGACATTTGGCACAATGTGGGACTGATTGAGTCCTTATAGAAGGTGACTCAATGGTTATCATCCAAGATTTATGGAGCATGAAGGATGGATCTTGGAATATTAATAACATTCTCATTCAGGCTCTAGGAATGATAGATAATCTGAGATTTTGGGAGGCCTTTCACTATTTTTAGGAAGTAAAATAGATGGTGGATAGTCTAGAAAATAAAAGATTATCGCAGGTTGATGAAATCATTGTTGATAATGACTGAAATAGTTAGAATTTATAAGATCACCCTCATGATTGTGATTTGGGGTGGTGAAGATTTAATGAGGATTATGCCATTTTTGATTAGTACTCATTTGGATTTGGGGGTCTCATTTCCCATGCATGACATGTTCCCACAGATATATTTTAAAGGTAGTGTCGTTAGTGGTTCCTTCATTATAGGTGCTCTTCATTCCTCCTTTTGCTCTCCTAGTTTTTTGGTAGGTCTCTGATGAATTTAGACACCATGAATAGAATGTTATACGTGGTGCTAAGTGATCCCTTATTGTACATAGAAGAAACCAAGAGGGAGATGGACTTTGGTGGATGCGTGTTTGACTCACATTTAAAGTGGGTTTTCATTATTCAATCTGGAAGTGTTCTATAGGTGGTGAAGGAAGTTATAGGTCTGGTCATTTTAAAAATGAGGTACTATGTGAGATTTAATTCTCTGGTTACATCAACTTTCATAGGGGATCTATTATTTGTCTCTAAGGATAAATTGGCAACTATGGTGGTGGTATGCAAGATTATACATCTAGGGTTTTAAGCATGTTTGGAAGATCTTATGAAGGGGTTTAAGTGGTGAGGTCAATTCAAGCTTCCCTTTTCTGATCAAGCTAACACAAGGATAATTATTCTATGAGCCTTTCAATATTTGGAGGAATGTTTTAGTGTGTTGATGGAATGCTTAGATTTTCTTTAGTACTTCCTAAAAAACCTTGTCTTGGAGGGACTATTCTTACCTATGTGAGACCTGATTTTTATGCAAGCCCCAGTTGTTAGGTGTGAAGTCACTATTCATGAATCACTATTCATAATCACTACTCATGGTCACTATCCATGGTGATGTGTCATGTTGATAATGTGGATGATTAGTGACGAGGTTGGTTGGTGATGTGGCATGGCCCATGGTGGTTGATATATCCCATGGAGCATCTTTCATGTTGAAAAGATGAGAAGAGAGAAATGGGGTGCATTTTTACACTTATTCACATGGGTTAGATTTTGTGGATGCATGTGAAGACATGATAATAGTAGATCTCATGATTCCACTTAAGCATGTGATTGTGGGGCACAATTTATTTATGGGATCCTATTGGATGAGGTCAAAAGTTCAAAATATTGACTCATGTGAATGCACATGAGAAAGTAGGGGACATGGATCACTGTGCTAGATTGAGGTCACATGTGCAGTGGGGCGTAGCACTTTGAAGTACACATGGAGTGGTCAAGGGGGCACCATGAGATGCCATTTAAGGCTTGACTTGGCACATGGGTGAGACATGGTTCCCTATTCATGAATAGTTCTCCCCACTATAGGATGGCACATTTCTCCTATCTTAGTTATTATATCTATGTTGTAAATGTTATTAATATATATGATCTCTCTTTTTAATTCATCATGTTATAATATCCATGCAAGCTTGTGCTTGCATGCTTGGAGGTTGGATCTTAAAGGCATTGTTATGCTTGGTTTATAACATGGATGCTTCAGGTGTAAGCATTGAGTGCTTAGTATGTTAGCACTAAAGGAGTTATTGGAGAAGCTATTTTAGAAGAGTGTTGATGCAGAAATTAATATGAATTCTAAAGCTGCCATTTTTCCCATGGTTTTTTCTCTTGCTTGTTTGCAATGGTTTTCTACTTAATCTATGTGTAATGTGTTCTTATTTTTTGTCTATATTTTGTAGCTTTAATTAATTGTACTATAGGATATTTTATTCCTAAAATTTGGTATCAGATCTTTGTTTTTGAAGTTAACATCTGGTATCATAGTTTTGGTTTTGAATCTAACTTTTGGTATTAGAGCCATGGTGAAAAAATTCATGTGTGAGTGTTTTTTAATTATTGGTTGGTTTTGTGCAGGTTAAAACTATTGTAATAGGAAGAGAGACCAAGTTGGAGATTAAATAAAAAAAATGTTTTCAACAGGTATCTCTTTGTGGATAAAGGTAGAGGATCTCTTGGTAAAGATCCTGCTCTCTTCATGTTACTAAGGAGAATCCCGTAGATGAGTGGTGGAGAAGCTGAAAAAGTTTTGCTAGATGGTTAGCCTATACAATATTCTTATCGAATATGAAGCAATTTTATAGCTTCACGAGAAAGTTGATATCCTTTGGATGATGATGAGGATAAGGCTTAACATTGTATTGGTTCTTGGTAACAAACAGAAGGGGTGTATGATGTGGTATCCTACTGACCACATGTTGTTAGTTGAGATGCAAAAGAAGAAAAATCCATGCAAAAGAAGGAGGTACAGAGAAACCTATAGTTGTACCTATTTTGAATTAGTTTAGTATGAGTAAGATGAAGATGTAGATGAACAAGTGAGACCTAGTGTTCCTAAAAGGATAAGACCATGCATTTGGACACACAATAGATCATTATACATTTTGGATGCATTCTTGAGGCTCAAAAACTTGGTAGGTGCATTAGTGCACTGAGTATCATGATGACTTCCATGGATCTGTGATTGGTCCACTTATGTCATGTTTGGCATGGTTGGTAGCTAAAGGCTACATGTAGAATAAAAATTGAGACTTGGTGTTCCCAAAAGGAGAAAACTAGTGTTGACCACATCACTCAAGGTGTTGGAGTGTTGTGTATATGGTTATGGTGTTGTCTAAATAGATCGATCTATGGAGTAACACTAGAGGCACATGAGTTTGTTTTTTGTCAATATTTGATAAAGTAAGATGCATTTAAGATGCGAGTTTAAAAAAATTTTATGTACAGTGATGTACCGAGTAGCGTGATGGCTTCCTAAGATCTATGATTGTTTTAGTGAACTTGTGCCATGTTGATATCTTGGTGGCTATGTGGAAAAGTCTTGATTTGAATTATATGATATCTTCTCTCCTAACTACTATCAAGAGTGATACATGCACTTGTTTCTATTTAATGAGTTAGAGTAGCATGATTCCTACATGGTGATATCTCTTTGGGAGAGAAAGATAAAGTATGAAGAAAAAGTGTTATTAGTTTGCATGTTAAACAAGTCACTATACATGTTGGTGAAGGTATCACACATGTAGTATAGGATATTCATTACCTTCATGAAGAACCGAAGTGATTCATAGATGTTGCTTCTATGTGTTGATGACATTTTGGATACAGGATCCAACATGATCACTATTGTGATGTCTCAGGGGACAACGATGTGATGAAGGTGGTATGAGGAGCAACCCAAGAATGGAGATGCACAAGGATGGGAGAATAATGAAGTACCCCAATGATTTCACTATTGATTTGTCTTCCTAGAAGCATCATATAATAGAGAAGACATGTTGCCTTGTGTATTGGATTCATCAGGAGTAAAAAGCCTCATGATGCCATGGTGAGCACTAGACCAAATATTTCCAAGCAGTGGGAGTTATGAGTGGTTCATGGAAGAATCCCAATGGAGGATTGGTCTGTGTTATGGATAAGTGAAGAAGAAGCTACAAGTCATCCCATCCATAGTGAACATATGCCTAAAATATATACATGTAAATCTACTATGGAGGAGTATATGTTAACAAAGCTGATCAAGGTAGAGATGTTTTAGTGGTGTAACAAAACTTCTATTGGGTTTATGTTAGGCCAAAAAGGGCATAGATGTACAGTTGGTAGAGGCATACTCAAGTGTGGAAAAAGCCTATGTATATTGACTTCAAGTGGGAATATGTAAGGTATGAATTCACTATTCATAGTCACTTTTCATGAATCAGTATTCATCGCCACTATTTATGGTGATGTGAATTGTTAGTGATGTTGTTGGTTGGTGATGTGGCATGGCCCATGGTGAGTGGTATGGCCTATAAAGCATATTTTATATTGAAAAGATGAGGAGAGATAAATGGGGAGCATTTCTTCACTTAGTCACATGGGTTGGTTTTTGTGGATGCATGTGAGGACATGATAATAATGGATCTCATGATTCCACTTAAGCATGTGCTTGTGAGGCATCATTTTTTATGGACTCCTATTATATGAGGTCAATATTTGTGAATATTTTGACTCATGTGAATGCATTTAGAAAAGTGGGGGACATGGATCACTATGATATATTGAGGTCACATGTGAAGTGGGGTGTAGCACTTTGGAGTGCACATAGATATGTCAATTAAGGCTTGACTTGGCACATGGGAGAGACATGGTTCCTTATTCATGAATAGTACTCCCCACTACAGGATGGTGCATTTTATTCTCTTTCTTAATATTTCTCTCTATGTTGTAAATGTTATTAATATGCATGAGCTATTTTTGTAATTCATCATGTTAGAAGATCCATACAAGATTGTGATTGCATGCTTGGAGGTTGGATCTTAGAAGCATTGTTATGCTAGGTTCACAACTTGAATGCTTCAAGTGTAAGCATTGAGTTCTTAGTATGTTAGCACTGAAGGAGTTGTTGGAGGAGATATTGTAGAGTAGTGTTGATGCTGAGATTAATATGAAATTTAAAGCTATCATTTTGCCTATAGTTTTTTCCCTTCCTTATTTGTAAGGGTTTTCCACATAATCTCTATGTAATGTGTTATTATTTATTGTATATATTTTTTAGCTTGTTTTTTGCATTTTTATTCTTACTCTAGGAACTATTTTTACTAACACTAGTTACTTAAGTGGTGGTAACTCTAAGCATGAGAATGTTCACTAGGATGTTCATTGCAACATATTCTTTAATCAAGATTTTTTAGGATCCTCTCCAATGGCCATGGAATACTATATTAGGTTTGGGTGTGGACCCCTTAATTCATATAAGGGTAGTCTCTTCCCACATGCAGTCTCATTTGGCCTCTTTGAAAGTGACATCAGGTGTGGGTGGTGCGTTGTTTAAGAAACGAGTGGGCAGGCTTAAATTCAAAAGGTGGAAAGTACCTATTTTACATATTAGTGGGTATAGTTTTGTTTCAAATGATAGTGGAACTAGCTCAGAGAACCACCATGGAGGGCAAAGAATCAAAATTTTAGATGACAAACAGATGGCATAGGTGGTTGGTGGGAGATCTCAATGGTGACATCTCATTAGTGGTTGGTTTGGGTGACTCTTAGGTGGACAGTGATTTATTAGTATTTTTTTAATTATTTTTTGTTGTTTTGATTTTCCCCTTTGGGGTGGTTTTTTTTTTAACTTGTTGGGTGCCTTTCGAGTCTAATTTTTTGTAACCCTTTCGGGTTTTCTTATGGTTATTGCTCTCTCAAGTGTTTCCCTTTTTTGTACCTCTCATTTATTATAATAGGTTACTCATGTTTACTGGGTGATTTTTATCTTTTTATTATTTTGTATTTATCCCACATTGGTTAGAATACATTGCTCCTTGTTTATCCTTGCCTATATATGCAAGGCTTCTCATTTGTAACAACATAGAAGAAGTTTGGATGTAATATATGATATTTGTTAATTTGTTATGCATACCATTTTGCAACCCTTTATTTTACAGATCTATCTTTTTTACTATTATTTTTAATCTTACATGACTTGAAATGATCTAGTCATCATTAATTTCATGGTATTAGATCAATAGGTGATGCAGTGATCCATTTGTGAGTTTGCTACTATAAGGGTTTGTTCATATATCAAAATTTATTCTTGGTGTATTAGATGTGTTTTGTATGGATCTTTGATCTATATTTTTTTGGCCATTGACCAGGCCATGCATATCCTAGGTTGTACCATTATGTACTTATTTTGATATAACCATGTTTAAGTTTGTTTCGAAAGCTTTTAAGACAATTTATGCATGTTTTTTGATAGTTATGGGGCATACATACACTAAAACCCAATTATAAAAGCATATGGGCATAAGAATATAATTTTTATGTCCTTTTTAATTTTTTAAAATCACCCAATATCAAGTTGTACAAACCTTATATTAAAATATTTACTTGTTGGTATGTTGGCATATACCTACCCCTTGTACAATTTTATCTCATTATAGTAGGTAAAGATATAATTTTTCATATATAAAACATGATACAGCTAGATAATAATCCCATATTTCATCTCATACTATTTTTAATCATTTTGGAGCAAGCCGTTAACCTCTTTTGGCAGCTTGAAAATCACTGTGGTAGTCTATCTTTATCATCTAGATAGCCATACAATTTTTTGTTGGTTTGAAGCTGTACAATCTATAAATTGAGATCTAATTCTTGGGGAGGATAGTATTTTTAGTATATTTTAATATTATAATAGGAAGTACCATTTTTCATAAAGATGTACCACTTTTTGGGATGTCATAACAGAGCCCATTCAACCAATTTTTTTGGAACTTGTGAAGAGTCTTCCTAAAACTAGCTTTCCCCCATTTTTAACAATGTGTACGTAGTTTCTATCAAATAAATTACTATAAATATTTATTTTTAAGATTTTTACTAGATTAATGTTCCCTCCCTCACATGTGTGAATATTTATGGGTAGTTTTTTGGTCTTTTTCTGACTTGAAAAGTCGTTTAATAGTAATTTTTGAAAGTAATTTCTCAAAATAAGCAATAGGTGAAGTGGTAAATCATTTTTTGGTGGACCACTACCACATAATAGGTCTTGGTTTTCCTTAGTGCATTTATTTTTTGTGTAATGTTTACTTATTTAACTCATTTTAATGATGAGAAACTTGTAAAATCTATAACTTTTAAAATGTGACTCGAAATCAAGTTCTAGTTTTTTCAAAAGTGTATATGTTTTGATTCTCCATCCTTTAGTATCATTTATCTTGTAAAACACACTAAATTATAAAGTGATAAATTTGGGGGGGCGCGGGGGGGGGGGGGGGGGGGGGGGGGGAGACGCAGGGGCTTACACATTTTTAGGGATTTATTTTTTCTTTATCATTCTTTGAATCTAGATTTATTCTTTTGAGGGGATCATTATTTCTTCTTTCCAACTTCTTATTTGTATTCTGACAATGGAGCCCATCAACACTTAAAATTACACTACTTGAAAAATATAAATAAAGATACACCTTCAGTTGAAATGCTTTTGGATAACAGTACTCAGTGACCTTCCCAACTTCATAGATGAGGAAGATATTGCTTGGATTGCATCTATGAAATATGAGGCTCTTCACTTGATTCACCTTAATGTTTTAGACAACTTGTACATTCATATTATGGATGTCACATCACCAAAGTAAGATTGGGATGGTATTTCAACCTTTTTTTAGGAAGATATTGAGCCCTTTGGGTTTTTTAAACCCTCTCTTACTCCACATTTTATTCCACTTCCTTCTCCTATTAGTGAGGATTTATATTTTGATGATGACATAGATGATGCTTCTCCGTCTCCTTATCCTCTTGTCAGTGATTTTTCCTCTTTGAATGATGTACTCTCTCCTCCTACTATAGTTTCTTGTGATGACACATTTTTGATGGACATTGTTCTTATTTTTTTTTATCCACCTCTATAGGATGATTTTTTTCTATACTTGGGACATCTCTTTGTAGAACCTACCTTTGTTCCTATTGATGATGTTGAGCTACCACATATTATCCCTTTAGAGGACTCTACTAGTTCTAGTGAGAGAACACTTGTTAAGAATTACGCTCCACTTCCTATGGACATTATTTTAGTGAATTATCCATGTATTTATTATGATCATTTCACTTCTGGGGCATTACATCTAGTTCTTGTGCATGATCTTGCCAAACCTATGCTACACTTTATATTTGGATCTAATTCATAGATATTTATACTACTATCTCCTTCATCTTTATTTCTAGAATAGGTATAATTTTAGTACACCATTCATGTCCTTCCTTTGTCAAAATGAAGAAACATTATTCAATGCAGATCGAGCTTCAATAGTCTTCTATATGAGGATCTCAACATCGAAACTAGTCATCTTGTGAGCTCAACTTGGAGTATTGATAGCTTCAGTATCGATGGTATTTATCATTCGAGGGATTCCATATGAAATCCTTTCTTCCTTATTTTACATAATTTGGAGGAAACTTTTGTTTCTTATGATTTTTGTTTATTTTTTCACTTTAGGGATATATTGTACATGAGTACCTGATTAGGTCTTGTTACCAAGACTCATACTATGGATATGCCACTTTGTGTTTGGCTATTTTTAGCCCCTAGCTTCACTTGAGGTGGGCTATTAGAGTAGGTTACTCATGTTTACTAGGTATTTTTTGTATTTTTACTATTGTGTATTTATCCCACATTGGTTAGGATGTTTTGTTCCTTGTTTGTCTTGCCTATATATACGAGGCTTCTCATTTATAAAAACATAGAAGAAGTTTGGATGTAATATATGATATTTTATACTTTATTTTACATATTAGTTTACAACCATTTATTTTATAGATCTATCCTTTTGTGATGTTCTTTGTCATCAATACCTAAGATTCTATGTCTTAGAGTGATCTAGTCATCATTCCTTTCATACTATGAAAGGAATGACAAAGAAGGTCATCTTCCCATGAGATGGTGTCATGAGAATGGGATGCTTGGTTTTACATGCAAAATAAACTTGGTGTTTTTGACCTAAACCATCGCATAAGGAGAGATTCAAATTATCTATGGTTCACATGGTCAAATTTTCATCAAGGAGAAGATTGAGCCCTCAAATATCTTGATTGTGCCTTATTTACTGAGCAAGATATTTTTTTATTCACTCCTGTTCATGGCCGAACTTTGTCTATGATTATAGACTCTTTCTTATCTAATCATCATCCCATTTGATTTTTCATAGAATGAACCTCTCCTCATTTTAAACCCAAGGGTTCTCAATTTTACCTCAACATTACCCATCTCAAGCATGAGCAGAATATTGAGCATATCATCAAGATTAAGAACCGAGCTCCTAGACCCATAGGGGACACTAACTAGATTAAGTGGTGGTCTAATGCTATATCCTATACCACTTCATTCCTCTAGATCTATGGAAAATAAGTGGCTCTCTTTAGGTAGTGCATTCATAATGCTACAAATTGTGAATAGCTTAAGGTTTCATAGGAATTAGAAGCTGCACCTTTAAACCCTAATTTGTAGACTTAGGATACCATGTGGAGACATAAAATCTAGGTTACAGAGGCTTATAAGGCCAAAGTAGCTCAACTTCGAGCATGAATTCATTTTTGAATGTAGGAGATAAATTGACAAAGGAATTTTTTACTCTCCTTGGGTCAAGATAAATTACAAACAAAATTAAAGCCATTACAAGTGCTTCAAATAAGCTTAGTAAATTACCTAATATCCTCCAAGCCTTTGTACATCACTGCCATGGTGTCTTTGTGGTGCAACCTTCATCTCATATTCATTAATTTTCCCTCTCTTAATGCCTTATCATGGTCCCCTATAAGCTCTTAGGAGCATAGAGAGATGCTTGTGATAGACCTCTCAACATCAATGACCTTAAGGAAGTTGTTATGTAGATGGTCTCTGATAAAGCTCTAGGTATTGATGGTTTTCCCTAAAAATTTTATCAAACACTTTGGGATATGGTTGGGCATGATCTTTATATAGTCTATTCCAATGTTATCCTAACCAACTCTTTAGGTCATCTCATCAATCAGGGCAACAACAAATCCATTCCCAAGGCAGGGGACCTTGAGGTAATTCTTATCCAATTTTGACCCCTAGGTCAAAATAGGACCCCTATAAGCAAATTTTTTAACCTTGGGTGATTTAGTAGGTCCTAGTTGAGTCTAAAATACTTTATTAGCATTTATTAAGGTAAATTTGTAAAGATTAAGATAAAGTCATATTTTGGTCACATAGTGGTTTAGGCGTGTCATGAGGTGATAATTCATGGTCAGGTTATGTCATAGGTTATCAGGGTTTGATTAATGTTATTTTATGTCCTAAACATCTTTTCACAACATTTCATGAAGTTTTGTAATGCTTGAAGACCATTTGCTAACTCTAAGGTGTTGAATATGCATAAAAAGTGGATTTTTGGCTAACATTTGTATGTGACAAAGTTACCTAAGTTCAAAATCCATACCATACACTTTCCAAAGATCTTGGAGTAGTTATACAATTACCATTCCTATAAGATTAATAAAAAAATGTTAATTTCTTAATTTTTAACACTTATTTGAGGAGTTAGAGGAAGTTGTATCGACTCTTAAAGTCACTTGTAAGAGAAAATAGGTTCAAAACATCTTTTGGAATTTTATATGTTAGAAACCATCTTTGGAAGAAGTTTCAATCTCTATAATTGCAGACATATTTTTCTCTCTCTCATTATCCCCTTCATAAGCTAGTGAAGGACAACTTCAAGCAAATGGTATGAGCCATATAGGTAGAATTGGGGATAATATTTTGGTAAAAATTTGGGACCCCTAAGGGATTAAATTTTTTGGCATTATTTTTTGGATTGGTGCTCTTAGCTTTATGAATAATTGCTAAGATCCCAAACTATTAATTGAAGGCTCAAATCCCCACAAGCTGAATTTTTACATAACTCTAGTGCAAGTTTAGATGAGTTGGATTATTTTAACCAATTATAATGAGTTATAATATGTATTTTTATCCCTCACACTCATTCACCCATATTTTTGGCACATGTGAATGGTCTTTTGGCAAGCAATTTCCCTTTTATGCATGGTCTGCAAGTGATTGGTCATGTTTCTATGCTTTTGAGTTATTTAGGTGTTTTGGTGCATTGGAATGTTTCTCCATTATCCTCCAACTCCCTCTCAATTCATTCATGTCTCCTTGAATAGCTATATATTCCATGTAAGTCCTAAGAGATAATTTCTTGATTCACCTTTAACGGACTGTGTGTTCTCTGTGTTTGCAAGTTTAGTTTTTTTGATGAGTTTGAATATGTTTTTTAGAGAGATTTAAAGATGTTTCATATGTTTGATATGTTCACAAAGGGAAACAATGATATTTTTTTCCATACTAGTCATTTTTTGCACTTTTCAAGATTTCAAATCTCCCATACTCATAATTCCCTTCAATGGTCACCCACAAACCTATAGGTATATTATATAAGATAAATTAATGGTTTATAATGAAATTTATCTCAATAATGGAAACATTATGATATTTTAAATTTGAGATCAATAGGCTGATGAAGTCTTCTAAGCACCGAAGCCAAAAAGAGTTGATAACAGGCTAATTGTCTTGAATAGACACCTACATGACTGTAGGCATGGTCAAATGAATACAAAGGTTTGAAGATGCACTGAGAATTTTATATGGAGATTGAATACAATGAAAATATATATATGAATTGATATAACCACTATGTTGAAAAAGGCCCAATCTAAGACTATATATAGTCAAACTGCCTAATAGGTACCTACAACAATATTGGAGAGGTTTTGCCTTAAACATGGTTATTCATGAGTTTTGGAGCTTCAAGGTATTCTGAAGAAGTCCCAAACTATCAATGTTATAATAGAGTTTGAGAGATTCATAATTGAAACAAGGTTCTAAATCACTAATAAACATCTTTAATAATAAATAATATAAAATTAAGTGGTATATTTTATTGTAGAGACTTAAAAATAGTTTTTAAAAATTTATTATTTGTAAAATTATATTACTGTAGGGTATTTGTATACTTGTCAATTATTAGTCTAAATTAAGGGGAGAGAAGAAAGAGGGGGATAGAGCATAAACAATTGACAATATATCAATAAAACTTATTTGAGACTAATAATTGACAAGTATACAAATACCCTACAGTAATATAATTTTACAAATAATAAATTTTTAAAAACTATTTTTAAGTCTCTACAATAAAATATACCACTTAATTTTATATTATTGACTTAACATGGTCCTAATAATCATAGTCACCTATAGGTCTATTTAGGTGACTTAAGACTCTTCAAAACCCTAAGACAATAGTGTATAAACGTTTAGAAAGATAAAAATAAGATTAGGGTTTTGAGTGACCAATGAACTCAAGTTGAGGAGGTCATGGACATATGAAGGTCTTCAAAATTTGAATAATAATGCCTAGCACACAGTCACCTTCACTCACCTAAAGACTGTACATAGAAGAACAATGAACATAGAGCTTCAAAATATTTTGAGAAGTTTTTCAGTCCATAAATAACCATTAAAAGAGTTTGAATAGGATTTCAATGTTGTAGAAAGACTTCTCTAATAGCCTACATTGGTACACCAATCCAAAATGTGTACACACAATCAGTGTAGTCAATCTCCTATAGGTTTGTCCAGGTGACAAAGGTTCACTCAAGACCTAGAAATAGTGAAGTAATATAATAAGCTTGGTATTAAATTTCAAGTAAAAGTACTCAGATTTTCATGTAAAAGTAATCAAATCTGAAATGTTCCCTTAAATCACACACATGCATTAATATGCACACACTTTCAAATGACATGCATGATCATGAAACTACTCAAAGTTCACATGTATAGAAAAGAACACACCAAATTAATATCTCTAATTTATGCTTATGAAAGATATAATCATATGATGGATAAATTAGGAGTTTATAGTAATAGATCACACAATGAACTTTGAAATACACACTTACACCCTATTATGTTTGTCTTAACCAAATGACACTATAACATACTAATCCACAGTTAAAATTTGAATAGATCTCTGACATGTAAACTCGAAAATCTTGTAAGCGTACACATTGAACTGATTGTAACTCTATAAATCTATGAATCTCCATTTCAATCTTTGTATGAGATTACCCACATGAAATTAGAGGGTTTTCATCCTATGATCTCCAAGAATCCAAGGGGTTTCATCCTCAAATATTGTAGATGTAGAACAAGTGCAAAAGGCATAATAAATCTGTTAATTTTCCAAAAGATATCCCACAATAATATCACCACATATTTATACACAAGATTCCCAATTTACACTCTTTGCTTTGGGAAGACATGAGTTATAAAAAGTAACAAATTCTCATCTTTTATCTACATTCCATAATCCACTTTCTTCTTCTTTGCTTCTACTTCCAATTTTCCCAAATTTGACCCACTTATGAAATAGAAAGTTTCCCTAGAACTCCCATCCATATCCTCTCATAGAATTCAATGTCCTATTTGGAAAGTTTATTTAGACACTCCTCATTAATTCCACTATGCTTAAATAAACATTAATATTAATTTTATAAATCAATTTATTAATTTATTAAACCTTTAAACTCTAAAAAGTGATTTATTTTATTTTTAAAACATTTCCAACACTAAAAGTCACTTTTAAGCATCTCATCATTTAAATCTTTTCATTCTCTTTCCAACGAGCTATAATACTCAAGTCCCTGATTGATTATTTTAATTAAAATGTTAACCTTAGTAAACTTAATTAAATATAGCTCAATCATATACCCAATTAGTGACAGTGGTTGAAAAACATTGGAATCAAAGACTAACTCTATAGGAGTGATTCTGATGATGAAAGATGATAAACAAAGCCTACTGGGTGACTTATTAAAAATAAATGCTCCCTCTAAGAATCTTGGAGCCTAAATTGGAAGCTAAAAATAATATGTGAAAGTGTCATACAACTCCACTAAACCATTAGATCTCACTGGTAATATCAAAATACCACCTTTGACTAGGTTAACCTAGAAATTCAATACCTACTGCACTACAAGAGAACTAAAAAATGAGGACATTACAGTCCTCCCTTCCCAAAGATTGCTTGTCCTCAAGCAATGCCATCATAACCCCAAAATAAAAATATTGAACTAGGCTAAAATGAAAAACAATCCCAAGGTCCCAAGTCAACCTAGGAGATCTATAGTACCATCTTCTCTAGGCACTACCTACAGGGTACCAACACAAGATACCCCCAGATATCCACCTATACAAAGAGAAATCAAATGCTACATAAAATTGGTCAACTCAAATAATTGCTCTTCAAAATAACCAAACTAATGTACTATATGTGTAAACTCCAAAAATTCAACACTGGCTCTCTCATCCCCAATAGTTTTTGAACTAAAAAATAATGTAATCCCAGGGTTCCAAGTTAGTCTTAGAAAGGAACCACCCTATTGACATTGTACCACTCTGATCATAACTGTATGACCATCATACCTAGATTACATTCTCCTTTCCTAGAACCCAAAAAATTAATCATCATCGAAACCCAAGTTAAAATACCTAAAAGGATTGGACCTGCTAACATGAATCATATCATATGAAGGCATATCAGTGAAGTTGATGTTTGCAAATCCACTACTAGACTTGATCGTAGGTATAGGAAAATAAAATATGCTTAGCCATAAATAATGAGTATAAGAATATCCCATCATAACATCCAAAAAATGAAATAGACCAATCATTTTCACAACTCTAAAATTTTCCAACCAGGGAATGCCTCTACTATCACCAACTGAAGACATGTCATCGACGCTTAATCTCCAAGTGTCAATGGAATAGTTTTGAATAAACCAACACACAAAAACTACTATAATCAGCAAGGAATCATCTAAATATATGCATACCATCTCCATGAATTATCTATAGTGATTGTTACTCATCAGAGTAGAAGCAATAAATAAATAAACTATGTCCAAAAAAACTCTAACAACCAGCCGCCCTAAAGCTTGCCAAAACTTAAAATCAATCTACTCATAAAAATATATCACCATAACTAATGTGCAAATGTAATGGCAGTGACAATTTTGAAATCCTACTTAAAACATAGGTGAGATGAGTATGAAAGTAGCTGAAGAGTCATCTCCTATGGTCAAATCACCTCTATCAACTAGCTCTAACCATAAAGTACTCAACTACTGGTTTGAACAAGCCATCCAACTCATCTATCAGATATGAAATGAATACATGTATAGGCTAATCAAAAAGTGGAAAACAATACTAACACTAAGATCTTTCCCACAACTCCAATCCTGAGATAACACCTCATAGCTAGGAATTGTACCTAGAACCCAGATCCTGTGATCAACTCCAATCTCATCACTAGAATCAGAAAGAGTTCCATCATCCAACTCAAAGGGTGGATTATCATAAGTCACCTCAAAAAAATGGGTATCAACAAACTAAATATTATCCTCAACTCCAAATCAGACCAATCCTCCTACTGATCCAAACTCCTATTTTTAGATTTTTGGGGACAATGTGCAATTTCAAACTCTCATGAATGCAATCAAGATCCTCCATTACTTATTTAATTTCCTTGACCCTTTCTTTGTTCTCTTATGCTCTGAATTATTTTCCCTCATATATTTGTTCATTTGATTCAAGCAGTGCCTCTTGGTTACTTTCCAAATCAAGCTTCGTGGAATCCAACTAAATGGTGAGATCACTAACCTTTCCTCTTAACTGCCTAATCATAGACAAAGTCTCATCTACCAACTTGGTGGCTACATCTCTATCATTTATCATGTGTAAGAAATTTGATTTTATTCCCTCCATAATGTTCTTCATCATGTGCAAATCAGCAAGGAGAACACTTTGCTCATATTGGTTTTTTATTGTCATGAGGATGAGTTTTTTAACAAGGCTTATTATGCCATATAATATAGATAATGTGTGCACTTAATTTTTAATATACACTAAAAACTAATTTTTCCAATCATGTTCAAGCAATGATAATAAACTACTGCTATGAGGAAAAATAGAACTAGAATCTTTATCATACCTTTCAGTAGTGACAACATGGCTACCCCAAGTCACATGAACCTCCATTTTTAAGCTTGACTCATCATCATCATCAGTTTTGCTTTCTTCATGCCCATCATCTGAAGGTACATTAGTGAACTCATCATCAATATTTGCTCCACTAGAAACATCAAGGGAGTCATTAGACTTAGATTCATTACTGGATGAATCCAAAATAGGATCCAAGTCGGTCATTTTTTCCTTTTCTTCATGCACAACCTTATCCACAGTAGTTTTATGCATGACCAAAGAGTCATCCTGAGTCTCCACTCACATTCATCATGTTTCAAATCAATCACTGCATCATATTTTTCATTTATAAACTTCTCTTCAACCACCTACTCCTCATTGCTTTGTTAAATCAAAGTAAAATGGCTACATGGTTTAATTGCTTTGTTAAATCAAAGTAAAATGGCTACATGATTTATTTGCTTTGTTAAATCAAAGTAAAATGGCTACATGATTTCTTAATTTTAAAATTTTAATCCATTACACATAGCTATAGCAAGTTTGCTTCATCAAGACATAAGTAGTACTTGATTGAAGTAGAATTCTAAAGGAATATATGACTAAAATTAATGCTTAAAAGTGAGAATTCATTGAATATGGAACACTAGTATATCCCCATATGAGAAATCAATAACTATTGTATATGCAATTATCGATTAGAAATCATATATACTTTCATGCACACACATCAAACTGTGGATTTATATAAACACCTATCTTTTGTATAGGAGTAGCTATTAGTATTAAAATTGCACTATCATATGGTATTCATGTGTTTTTAGATTAACAATTTACATTATGCTCTTATTTTAATGGTTTATTATGTTTTTTTTATTATTCCATGTCTTTTCTTTCATATCTCATCTTTCCCTCCTCTCTCTCACCCACGTCCTATTACCTTGGGTTTATTATTTTTTTTCAAAAAAATACAATCTATGTTTATGAGGTGGGCCCTTATGACCCTTTTTTTGGCTCTCTCATGTCATGTTTTTATGATTTGTTTCCTTTACATACCTATTTTTTGTCATCTTGTGCACCATAGGATCTTAATTTAAATTCAAAAAGTCTATTAATACACAACCACATTAGTCATTATTAGGACATCAATCTACCCATCAAGATATCAATTGTGAAAGTTCCAATTTAATTAATTCAATCATATATAAAGTAGTATATATTTTCCATGCATTGATTGTCACACAAAAAGTCATATAGGAAAGGTTATGCATGACTTAACTACCTAAGTGAACATGCATTATACATGGCATGTTATTTTTGAAAATATAAAAGTACTTTAAAGGCTTCAAAATTATTAAGGTAAGGAAAATAGAAGGCCCAAATACATCCCTATTTTTTAGATCTTATGGACATGAGTATCATATTAGGGTTTCAAGGAAGAAAATCATGTTCTTAGAGATCTATGCATAATTTTTAAAAAGAGAGCAATTTTTTTCCAGCCCTGAAACTGATGAAAAAGAATGTCAAATGCATATTCACAAGTCTTATATTTACTAGGGTTGGCCTCATTTTAAAAAAAAATAATCTTACTCGTCTAAGAATGTCTAGATTATTTTAAGGGATGTCTCTATTCATTTCTCATTGTTTGAACTTATTATCTAAGCCTATTTTAAATTATTTATTTTTTATGACTATCTTCAAATTCATATGAAAATACATATTCCTAAATCCTCCTTATTATTTATTATATTAAAAAATGTTATTGTTATAATTAAATTTGATCTAACTATTTCAAATCCAATTAAAGTTATTTGGAATGTTTGTGGATGTAATGCATCTTTGATGTAAAACTATTTTCCCATAAAACATAAGAAGCAAAGGATGATCTTGATAAATTTGTACCTCTAATGCATTAGAGATTATACTAAAGAGAATACAATATATTCTAGCATTTTAATCAATGAGAAAAATAGTAGTTAGAGTAGATGCATGACATAGAGAGAAGAAACAAGATAGCTTGTAACAAATTTCCCATGTGATTTGGTATTTGTGTATTACATCATGGTTTTTATAGTTGGAGGAAGAACTTATTGCACCTGCACACAAGTTTCATAAATTTTTATATTAAAACACACTTGTTAATATACATTTATTATTATTTTTCTTAAGTATAAATAGTGCCCCAAAAATATTTTTAATGAATGTTAAAATTTAATTTTTATTAAAAGTTGGCTTTTATGCACTTCACATGGAAGGATCAATCATCCCATTCCATCCCCAACTACATGATTGCCACCGATTATATATTTGCTTAGAAATTAGAATTCCTAAAATATTTGGATTATAAAGCTAGAGTAGTGAATTAGAAGTGATGAAGTCAATATGTGTTAAATATTGTTATTTAATTATCAAAGGATAAAATAGATACCTCACTAAGAATTGTCTATAATGCTTTTGAAAAATTTTCTATAAACCACCTCAAAAACCACTGAATTTGTGCTTCTTATTTTTCAAGTTCTTAATTTTTTTTTTGGGAGGTGCAATCTCATGTATCATATGGTTTTGTGTGATCACAATTCAAAATAGTTGGGAATATTCTTATATTTTATCTTATTTTTCATTTCTTGATTTAAGCATTGAAAATTGGAACAAGACAAGTGTGTAAAGTTAGTTAACTTGGGCTATACATCAAGAAGTTTCTATTACATATCATATATGTTTGGAATTATATTCAATATAATTTTTTGTACGGGAGAATGATATTTAGAGTAAGATCTTTTTCTCCTATCCCTAGTGAAATATAATGCAAACTACATAAACATTCATTTAAATTATGTTTTGGTATAAGTGGATGATATCACAATGGTTTGAAGAAGGTTAAATCAAGGTGCTAGTTCCATCACAAGGGTAGAAATAAATCTAATCAATGGAGGCTCTAACTTGAAAAATGGAGAAGGTCCACTCAACCTTTGAATGATACTTGACACTTGGTACAATGACTAGGATTGAATCGTATATGTGAAATAAAAAGCATGGAAAATTAGGCTAAAGTGAAAAGATCTCAAGACATAGAGAACGGATTTGACAGTATGCCAAATCCTCACAACATAGAATCCACAATTTATTTGTAAATGTTGAATTTATCCGTGGAGAAATAGATTTAAGAATTGATAGAAAGTAGTTTAGAAAATAGTTAACTTAGGTTTAAGAATGAAAACATATGATTGTAAACACTCAAAAAGACTCAAATGTTAAAATGTGTCTAAAAAATATCAAATATACACAAATAAATTAAATATGATAAAATGAAAAAATAACATGATAAAAAATAGTTTTATACCAAATTTAGATGTCTACAAAAATAAATCAATTTAATGATATAAAATAAAAATTAAATAATATAAAAAAATCTAAAAATTTTATTATAACATCAAATATTTATTGTAGCTAAAAAAAAATCATATAAAATAGACATAGCTGAACAAGCATAATACTTGATTTATTGCTTGTAATATTGTTATCCATTAAAAGACGTGATAAATTTTTAGCGCTTAAAAATCATGTTAAAGGGAATGATCTATCTGACTCTGACTGAAATGATCCACATGATAAAAAACCCCATCTGCTCTTCTTCTTATTATCATTGCTTTATCATCGCTTTGTCTTTTAGTAATCACTTTTTTTCATATTATAGATTTGTCCTAGGCTCACAGTAGAGGAAGGGAAAACTATTTTAAAGATTTCGTTTTCCAATCGGTTTATCAATAAGGGAAAGCTTCTATTATTGACAAATGGGAAGGCAGAGGGATGATGTTATAACGGTTAAAGCCAGATGCTTCCAGCAATTCTTTCCATTGTCCTTCCCTTCTCTCTTTGCCTCTCTGATGTGAAAGCATGATCATATCCATCATTCCTGCAATCTCTTCAAATCCGCTTGACTTCTTTTCCCCCGCCTCTGCCAACACTACCTCTATAATTATCAACCTCCCTTGCTCAGGAATGGCTCGTCGACAGTTTTTCAGAAGTTTCATGCATTCCTCGTCTCCCCAGTCATGCAAAACCAGCTGCAGCAGCATGTTAATCAAAACAAACAAGTAGCGCAGGCAAAACCATAACACAAGATAGAAAAGTTAGTTTGCACCTTCATTAGTATTGCATCGGCTTGTGGAACGCTGAGAAACATATCGCCTGCTATGTGTTGTACACCTGTATCACAACAGATCATAAGCAATTAGAGATCATTACTTAAACAAGGGCTCTAGGATTTAAACATAGCTTTCCTTGAAGATATCTGGAATAGTAATCCAAATAAACAGAAGGGTAAAGTGAATTGCTTTGAGGCTAAAATTGTCTAAAAATAGATCAAATTTTTTATCATAATCCTTGATTCATCATTAGGATTAAAAAATTATTTCTAGATCAACAATTCCAATTGCTTGCTTAATTTTACTTAAAAGCAATCCACCCTAAAACATATTGGGTATTTATATTTAGTGTCAGTATATGGATGAAAAAATGATTTTTAGACCAACAATTCTGATTATGCTCTTTGATCCAACATCGAAATAAGAAATGATGATCTTGATAATAGATCATGAGTGTGGTATGAAAATTTGATCAAAAATTTGCTAACTCAATTTTGCCTTGAAGCAATCCACCCTAAAAAATGTTGGGTTTGAAATTTAGTATCAGCATAATGATGAAAAAATGATTTTTAGATCAATAATTCTGATCATGTTCTTTGATCCATCATCAAAATAAGAAATTATGATAGATCACAAGTGTGGTATGAAAAGTCAATCTAAAAATTGCTTATGCAATTTTAACCAGAAGCAATCCACCCTAAAACATATTGGGTATTGAAATTTAGTCCCTATGAAAAAATGATTTTTAGACCAACAATTCTGATCATGCTCTTTGATCGATCATAAAAATGAAAAATGACGATCTTGATGATAGATCACTGAGTGTGGTATGAAAAGTCAATCTAAAAATTGGTTACTCAATTTTACCCTAAAACAATCCACCCTAAAACATGTTGGGTATTGAAATTTAGTCCCAACGTAATGATGAAAAATTGATTTTTAGACCAACAATTATGATCATGCTCTTTTATCCATCATCAAAATGAGAAATGACGATCTTGATGATAGATCACCCAGTGTAGTATGAAAAGTTAATCTAAAAATTGTTTACTCAATTTTACCTAGAAGCAATCCACCCTAAAACATGTTGGGTATTGATATTTAATATCGATATAATGATGAAAAAAAATTCTTAGACCAACAATTCTGATCATGCTCTTTGATCCATCATCAAAATGAGAAATGATGATCTTGATGATATATCACCGAGCTTAGTATAAAAAATCGATCTATGTTTTACCCATAAATAATTCATCCTAAAACATGTTGAGTATTAAAATTTAGTATCAACATAATGATGAAAAAATGATTTTTAAACCAAACATTTCTGATTATACTCTTTAATCCATCATCAAAGTGAGAAATAATGATCTTGATGATAAATCAAAAATGTAATATGAAAAATCCATCTAAAAATTGTTTACTCAATTTTACTCAGAGGCAATCCACCCTAAAAACAAGTTGGGTGTTTGAAATTTAGTACCAGCATAAGTGGGAGCCTCTTGTATAACTTGAGGGAGATCATAGTTATAGCATTTGATAGTGGGGAAGGCATGAGCAATGCTAGAGATCGTGGATCCGTCTCCCCCGCCCACGTCCACCAGAGACATGAACCCCAGCTTGCTGAACCCATCGCCATGTGCTGCATCAAGATCTTGGAATATGAAGACATTGCGTCGTTGAACAGCCTGCCAAATTCGGGATTCTCCTTGGCGAAAGAGAAGAGCAGTTTGCCGTGCACGACCTCGAACGGAAAACCACTTGCCGACACAGTGCACTCACCCATACGATACCACGGCGCGAGGACGGCCTCGTGGGTGTGCATTAATACCATTGGATTCATTCCCCCATTTTTTACGAGCCACTTTGAAATGGGGGTAAGACCGTATTTGAGGTGGGAATCGGGCATTAGAGATTGCGTGAAGATGCCTCTCATGGCCAGAAATGAGAGTATGCGGGAGAGGAAATCCAGGTTTGGAGAAGGAGATGGCAGATGCGAGGCAATTTCCTCTACCGAAAGCATGGATTGAACTCCACTCTGGGCAATTATGTCTGGGATTTCCAATTCCACCGCCCATCGCAGCCCCAACGAGTCTATAAAACCAAACATCCGCTTCCATAAATCAATAAAACCCTGCACCTCTTCATTCTTCTCCTCATCGATAAGGACGCTTTTCGATTTACCCCCTGCCATTATTGCCGACTACAGTTCTGCACATTAGTAGAGTATAAAGTTGTAAAGATACCATTCTTCACTCTAGCATTTGCAGCCTGCCAGCTAAGAATTTGACTTTTATCATCTACTAAATTATAAAGTTGTAAAGATACCAATCCTACATAATTTTCAAAGATCAAGCATTTAATTTAAATTTGAATTTTGTCATCCACTAAAGTATAAATTTATGAAAAATAATAATTATAAATTTAATTTTGATTTTAGACATTTGCAAGTTGGATAAAAGGGCTGGAGAATGTAGAGGTGGAGCAATTTTTCATCGATGGGAAGTCTTTGATAAATCAAACACCATAAAAAATGAATTAGTTTGGGCTTCAGTTCAGGGTGCCATATACGATCTAAACGAGCAACCCAGATTCTGGGAGAGGAGTAGAGGCCCCAACCCCTGTTGTGCTTGTCTAAACCCGGAAAAAATAGACTCATCACTTGATAAAGAAGCCCGGGAGAGTAGCTATTGAAATGTGTATCGCAGTTCTACCTCCATTCTTTCTAACAGGGCCTAAGAGGTTGCAAGGAAGTTTATGCAACATAACATTAGGTAGGAACCCTTGAATGCAAAGAATAAAAGGCAAGTCTGCATTGTTTAACTAAAATTTAATTTTTAGTTCAAGGTAGGGAATCCAATCTCTAAAGGTAATCAAATCTTAGAAGTACGAAATTATTTTTTTCAATGCTATAAATGTTGGATCTCCCTTTTCGAAATAATCGCAAAGCTTTAATCCCTGACAATCACAAAATGTAATTAACTTTTATCATCTAATATAAATTTTTAAAGAGATTGAATAGATCACAAAAGTTAATTTGACTTTTATCACACTAAAATATAAATTTGTAAAGATAACAATTGAATAATCTTTAAATGATGTGTTCTTGGTAGGCATTGACATTGGATTGATCAGAGTATAAGTGGGGGATTGGAATCCATATACTTCCACTTCCCACTTTGTCAAAGTGTCAATTTTATATTCTTTGTAGTAGGTAATCTAATCACTAGTTGACTTGAACCTAAATTATCTATCTATAAATACATCTATTTTAATTGTTACACTACAATATGAGAGACAAAGATTATAAATAGTAGTTGCTTTGATGGTGCAAGGAATGTCAGGAGGGTTTTGTCTCTGTCTTATGATATTGTTTCATGATCTCATACTTTGTGAAAATTACTAATAAGTTTGGGTAAGTTTCGTCAATGTTTTCTAGCTCGTGTGCTTCCAACGCTTTAAAACAAAATTTATATATTCCTATAAAAATAAAAAAAATCCAATAACATGCATATTTATTTGATCACTTAGTGTAACTTCTACTATTTTATTCTTTCAACCATGTTTACTAAAGAATTGATCTACTCCAGGGCCACTTCTAATCACTATATAAATTTACCACAAACCGTTATTGTTGGAGATTCCATCATATAAACAAAGCAAGAATCTTTCGTAATAAATGGAACCAACATATAGTGCCCAAGATTCATACCCTAGCATGATTAAAGTTCCCTTATTGATAAAGTGGAGATTTATAAAGTGAAAGTGTGAATCAGCAGTTGCATCGCACTCTAAACTCATGACCTTCGACCTTGTCTAATATTTTATTCACAAGGGTTAAGAAATGATAATTTGATATTTTTTTATAAATGTGATAATGGAAAATCAGCGTGTGTGATTCTTCATACTACGTGTAAATGCATTGTATAGGAAGGAGACGTTTGGTTTTTATTTTTATTATAATATAAATATACTATAATATAATGTAGTGATTATTATAATATATAACGATATTATTTAAGATGATAATAATAATAATAATAATAATAATAATAATAATAATAATAATATTATTATTATTATTATTATTATTATTATTATTATTATTATTATTATTATTATTATTATTATTATTATTATTATTACGCCATCAAATGTAACCATTAAGGCCATAGGATCACCATGATGTGTGCCCCTTTAAATATATTTTCCACAAGACAGGTGGCAGTTTTATTACATAAATTTGCACATGTTTGTCTAAGCAGATAACATTTTTTTGCTTACATCGTGTATAAGCTTACCAAATGTGGTGGCAACACTGTCTTCTACACAATGTTTTTATCTCATGAAACAAAGTCAATGGCTCATTGGGTTTACCGCTTCTTCTATAATCTCTACTCCTTTTAGCTTTCCTTGAGCTCTACTATCTAAACATGATAACCAAGCATATTGTTGAGAGTAAGCAATGTAAGCGAAATTCGGAGGATATAAGAGCATATCCATGGAATTGTAATAGGTAGGCCCCCTAGCAGAGCCGTAGATCTAAAAGAAGTGTTCGTAGTTGGGGATGTAAAGTTTAAGGGAATGCATATAGCTATAAAATTTATCACAAAAATATAATTGTTACTATGTTCATTTATTGAAGAATATGAAATTTTTTATCCCAAGTTCGTTTAGATGTAATATTTAATGTACTAAGCTTAAATTGCAAACATAAACCAGATATTAAAAAGCTAAATTCTTTCCTTGATATTTTTGGCAAAGAAGTATATTTTACACCCTTCATGTAATTATTAACAATTTAAACTACTAATGAAACTTAATATGTCATGGGATAGAATATTTGAAATTACAATCACAAATTCTGAGCTAAGCTAATGTTTCTAACTCACACAAGATCATATATTACTTATTTAGTTTCTCTTGTATCAAGATATATGTTTGAGCCATTTGAAATTCATGTGAAGATAACTAAGAAAATTTTGAGGTATGTGAAAGGTACTATTCGATTTAGAATTCATTATAATGCTACTAAAAATTTTGAATTTTTTAATTTTAGTGATTCTAATTGGGGTGACAGTTTGGATGAAGGAAGTCAACATCTTGAAATTATTTTCACTTGATTTTGGTTTGGTTACATAGAATTCAAAAAAGCAAATTTCAGTTGCTCTTTCACCTACAAAAGCAGAATATATTGCAGTCACTTCAATGGGTACACAAGTATTATGGTTCCAAAAGGTTCTAGAAGAAATTGGAGAGAAATAAATTTAGCCTCCATTAATTTTTTGTGATAATATAAGTGCAATAAAATTAGCCAAAAATCCAGTGCATCACAACAGGTCAAAGCATTTTGATTTGAAGTACCATTTTATTCAAGATTTGGTTGAGAAGAGAGATGTAGAATTGAAGTATATAAACACAAAATAACAGTTTGCAGACATTTTCACTAAAGCTATGGCAAAAGTTTAGTTTTTGAAACTTCAAGATCAAATTATTAGTTCACTCAATATCAAGGGGGGGATTGTTGGTTAATTGTTGTTGACTCCAGTTGTACAACAGCTTCAATCATGCAATTTATATAATAATTAGTTAATATATTTTTTAGAAAAATAAAACCTTTAAAAGGCTTGAGATAACTTTAGTTTATATTTCATGCAAATTATTATTTAGATAAATTTAAAATATTTTTATTTATTAATTAGAAAAGCATGTTCACATGCAATTCTATTAATATGTTGTAATTGATATTTATTATTATGGATAATGATTCAAATAATTTGACTAATTATTTTTATTTTGGTTATTCTATATTTCTTCTAGTTATTGCATATATTTGACTATGAGTTTTTAGGTTCTTTCAGGGCAGTGGTTTATTTTTTTATATATAAAAATCTTCATATAAGGGTTTATTAAGTTATGTAGGAGTAGTTGTGTTTGATGAAATGAATATATGGTTCCATTAATTTTTATTATTGAAATGTTTCACATTATATTAACAAAAAGTTATTAGCTCGTTTAATATTTATGGAAAAAGTAATATATCTTTATTTTATTTTTTACATAGGAAATATTTTATATAGGAAATTAAGATTTGCCTTACACTTAAGAAAATTCCCTTTTTAAACCAATTACACTTTGCTATGTGACTAACCAAATTAGATAAGCCCTGTTTTGTTAAAAAATTTATGCTTTGCTAGGGATTGACACATGCTTGTAATGAAGGTTTTATCTAACCGACCTAGGGAACTAAATATATGTATATTTTAAACGTTGAAAGGTAAAATGAACATCAAACTAAAATCTTCAATCATTAGAGGAAAACAATTTTGTTTTGGGTGATCTACTGCTATAGTAAACCACATATGAGCTACACATCAAGCCCTGGAAGCACCACAATTGAGCTATATCTGAGGGTTTTTTTTGGTCCACTGAAGTTCATTGTGGGACTACTAATATAGAGCTTGATCCCATGCTGAGGGTTAGAAATTATAAGGTCTTTTTTAAATTTATGATTTCATGCATTTTGTAAAATTTTTGCTATAGAAACTGATGCTAATTTCAGGGTCCCGTACATGTAGTTTCATGGATCTCACTATCTAAATAATGCATTAGCAAATATAGGCATAACAATTAAATAACCCATTAGCGAAGAGAGACAAAACAACTAAATAATGTAGAGAACAATTGAATTGGCCATGAAAAATGTTATACAACATGAACTTGTGCAAGAGAATGTTATATTCCAGATGAGACATGCACAGATCATGATTAATTGGTCAATCAAGAATCTGATATTATTAGATTGTTAAATAATTATAAAATGATGATTGATTAGATGGTATGTTCCAAAGAAATTCAGAATAAAAGAAATGAAGGGAAATTTTGGAGGTAAGTAATATGTACGCATGTTAAATAGTAGAAGACAGAACAAAATTTAACAGCAGGTTGAATAAAATTTGTGCTCTCCACTGCTTGATTGGACTGGAAAATCTCTTCCATAACAATCACTGCTGAAAGATTTTTAAGAGGTTAGATGTTAAACACTCAAAATTCAATAAAGAAAAATACATGAGACAAATTGGAACCACATATTGACTTCCAATAAATCTCACAGCACCAATGACATTCATTTTATGGAAGAATGCATGAGAGCTTGTGGGCAGGTGGAGCCAAAATTGGAATTTGTTAGTTAGTACGCATTGCAAATTGTAGAGTAACAATTATTGGTAACAGTAACGTATTAAGTTATCGGACCAAAAAAAAGTTAAGGAGAATAGAGACGTTTGAAAGTAAAGAGAATAGAGACGTTTGATGTCAGCTTATAAAGGCATAGTTATTTATTACCTTTTTTATTCGTATTGTATTTGGATTGTTTTTTTAAGTTTATTATATTTCTTAATAAGATTTTGTTATAAAATGTCAAAACAATTTGTTGATTTTATATTTTGTAATAATGTTAAGTTTCTTACAATTTCATTTTAGTTTATATTTTTATTGTTTCATTTTAAATAGAACATTATCAGTCATTTTTCTCTTAAAGATTTGTTATTAGTCTCATAAAAGGTAACTAAAGCAATCAATATTCTTTAACTTAAGATTAAAATTTGTCTTTTCCACCAATAAAAAATCATTGATTTTTGTGCATTGAAAAATTTATAGGGTTTTCATAGTAATATTGTACATTTTTTAACAAAAAATATCAAAAAGATTATTTATCAATATTTTAACTGGCCCAAATTGTTAACATGTTATTATAGAGTAGAACGCTAACATCATACATAGTGTTTATCAGTTTTGCTGCAAGAAAAATTAATGAGCTGAATTAAAGCGTTGTCAGCATATAGGGCTCGAGAAATGTGATTGTGAAAGGCGGGAACTGCGTTGGATTTAATTTAATTCATTCGATTTTGGTGGGGAATGAGTTTATCTTTTGTAAGCGCAACAGATTTGGTAGGGCAAAGCACCGGGGTAAACTGCAATGGAAGTTGTATTTGACAGCGATTGGGAAAGTTAGCATGATACAATGCGCCATTGTATGCAACCAAAACAACATTCAGTCCTATAATTACCTGCATGGTTTCATGCCTAAAAACTCTAAGGGGTGGGTATCGTAGGAATCATGGGATGGTTGTGTTCAATAGACCCTATTAGAATGTTATTCAAACTGGTTCCTAGGATTAACCAGTTCATCCACCCCTCCTAGGGTGGTTAAATATACAGGAAGGTTATCAGTGGAAGACTGCAAAGAGGTTTGTGTCACAAATTGTTCGTACACTACTTATGCCTATTTTAGAAATTATGAATTGTGGTTCAGTGAATTGCTGAATCTATACGACAATGTTGCCATTGGTGTGACCTTGTTTGTAAGGCTAGCGACGTTTGACATGCCAAAATCTTCTTCCAAGAACAAAAAGGCAATTCTTGCAGAATCAATTGCTGGTGGGGTCGACAGATTCGCTATTACTGTTGTTACTATGGTGTTTATCTTGTGTCAAAGATTGGTAAATCCCATAGATTTTTCCACTCTACCATCATCGCTTAATGTTTTTAGCTACAGAGAGTTTTTATTTAATATTATTAAATAAAAATAATTCTTCTCTTAGCAGATATCGATGCCCTTGACTTGTGATTTCATTCGTTATGTTATTCATACATATGAATAAACAAAAATAAGCATCCTGCCTTCTCACTATGGCTTCTGGGTATTCAACATTCGAGGAGTATGAAATTAAAGAGTATTTTGTATTTACATGCTTTCTTTGTTATAAAATTATGGGAGTGATTTGTTTGTTTTATCAGATATGCAAATAATTTTCTACAGAATTTAATAGTTTTTTTAAGATATATATTTGATTTTTGCCAATGCACAATTTGGAGGTTTTGCTTCTGTATTTAAGAATTGTTTGTATTATGAAAGAAAATTCATAATAAAATGCTCAAAATTTTCATATATATATATAATTTGATTTAACATATTTTATTTATTTATATATTATATTTTATTTAGATTATCCTTTTTGATGAAGCGGCTTATTCTTTATTATTATTGTAGTAAATGAGACCAATAAACATCATTTAAAAGAAATAATTAGAATGAAACACAGACATGTAAACTAAATTCTCGTCATTTTTAACTTGAAATCCATGGAAACTAACCTTGTATCTCACTTGAAATCTATGGATACTTACCTTGTATCGTATTTTTTTATGGAAGTGATGTTGGAAAATGAAATTATGTGTTCTTTCATACAGTAATGAACTTTCTAGGGATGATATGATTTGTTTCACTATGATTATGAGCAATGGCAAAGTGTTATGAAAGGGAAAGGCCATACTAAGCATAAAATCAATTAAATTATTCAAGTTATACTAGGCAGTGATGGTAAAGGACAATGATAGGGTATTTTAAGGGGTGGACTCGAAGAAGCTCAGACAGATACACATAAAAAACTCTATAACATGTCACTATTATAATAAAATCAATATTTTCATGATTGTAGTACTCTTGCATGTAATAATAATAATAATGGCATCTATTAGGTATTTCTTATTAGTGCTTTATGACATTAAATTTGACACACTTTACTCAAAGGTAGATGTTATACTGAAAGGGATGTAAATTTATTTTTTGGTAAAGTGGTATTTTATAAAGTGAAAGGGTGTAAATTAACAATTGTACCTAGCTCAAAACCTATGATCGTTGATCCCATTTGACCTTTGTGCAAGTGTTTATTTTTTTAGTTTTTTTGGACACGATAATGGAAAATGAGGTTGTTTTTTTTCAAATGGTGTGGCATTACGTTGTGCAAGGAGGAGAATTTTTGTTTCACAATGAACTTGAGTAATGATGAAGTAGTGGGGAAGGGAAAGAACATATAGAACATGAAAACAATGAAATATTTGAAGCTGAGTTAGGTGGTGAGAGTGAGAGGTAATGACAAGATATTTTAGGCGACAGACTTAAAGAAGCCTAGGGAGATGCATGTGAAAAATTAAGTAACATGCCACATTTGTCAAAGTAACCTATAGCTTCCATCAGACTATTTTAGTTGACCAACACATGTTTGAAACATGTGTCATCTCAATGGAAACATTTGTCCTATATTGAACGGATCCTTTAAAAATGTAGAGAATGCACCATGTGACAATTTAGATGAGTCTAAAACTAATTAGACAAATATGTCGACTATGTTAACCATATAAAACTAAGTTAGATGACTCTAAAACCAATTAGACAAAAAATTGAAAGAATTCCTCAATAAAAGATGCCTCCTATATAATCTAATTGATTTATGCACGATGCCATATACAAGTAGATATGGACACATATATTTCCAAGCTTGTATTTTATTTTTAATAATACTATTAGTTTCTCTTTATTTGGTGAATCTAGGAAAGGTAAAATTGTCATAAAAAGCAAAAGTGCTTCTAATTTTGAGTAGTCTATTATATCTGGGTTCAAATCCCTACCAGTTTTTGCATACTTTCTCAAAGCGCAATGGCAGTTTGATGTATCTCAAATTAGACACTACCATAAATAAATCTTATTTAATACTATTCACATGGGGGATAAGACATAGGGTGCATATTATCAAAGAATATCCATTATTTTCAAAATATTAGATGGTGTTGAGATAAAGGGAACATCACTATGGTCGGTGCACAATAACCCCTAAATTAATTTTGGTGGTTTTCTATTTTTAAAAGTGAATGAGTCACTCCATAAATCCTATTTTGATATGCAACATGATTCAATTCTACAATACCTCTCACATAGGGATAAGATATGGGATGCATAATATAAATGAATATCCTTACTCTTTTAATAAAATTATGTCGTATCGAGATAAAAATAATGTCATTAAGGTTGCTATGCAATAACCTCTCAAAATAAATAATTACATTGAATAATATTAAATACACATGAATTAACATTCCCTAAAACATAAGTGTTAAAAATTTATGTAATTGATATAAACCTTAATACAAGTATTTGACATTTGACACTCCCTTTTATGATTAAACTACATCCCCTGCCACCATGTGCACTCATTTTACTTAGCCATATTTTCACCCTTCACCATGCATAATATGTCGCCTTCCCTTTCCAACTGTATCCACTTTGAGACAAAAATTTAAGTATATCAAAACATAATGATATATTAATATTTCAATAAAATATTAAATGTGTGTGTGTGGGGTGGGGGGGGGTAAGTATAGGGGTTATATGGGTCCCTGCCCACTGTATAGATATCAAAAAATGGTCTACAAGGAGATTATCAAAAAGACAATTCCAAGATCCAAACTTGAATGATGGCAAGGCCAACAAACTTTCGAGCTAAGAAATAACAAACTACAAAAAACTAAAAACCACTTAGACTAAGAAGGCCTCTTTCTATACTTTCAAAGAAACACAAGAACAAAATTACTACCACCTGTGTCAAAAGCCCAAAAATAAATGGATTTCAAGTGTTACCTTCCTTATTAACCTTTACCAATACTACCTCAAGGGAGCCTTCAGACTTAAAAGGACCCTCACTGAGTAAACCCTTTCAACCACCCCCTAGAGCCTAAATTTTGCTCCTCCAACCAATGTTATAGTGCAGTTACTATCTACCCACCCTTGCATAGCAGAGATCACCACCTTTTGAGGTGCCCTGACCAGCCAAAGTGGTGTCATTCCCTTATAATGAACCACTAGCTTTGCAACAAACTTGACATCCTCCACCTGCTCCATGTTATGGGTAATGCTTTTCCACATCTCTAGCTTGTGAATTGGACTCTTGATCAGATCCAGGGGAGGAAAATAAATGAAATGCCCCTCTGATGAGGAATAATAATGAAATTTGCTCTGAATTTATTCCATGAACCCCAAGAGAGTAACAAACCTTGATTCTAAATCCCTAAACAGAGATAATGGGTCCAACCCAAGTCCATATGTACCTAAAAATGGCATCTTAGGGAAGGGAGCAGAATCCACCAAAGCTAAATACTCTAACAATCCCTGAAAATGATCTAGAGCCACAAAATATTTAACCACTTTAGCCACCACTTCCTTATCAAGAAAAATAATCAAGATATTATTTACGAATATTATTTCCACCACCAAATTCACCCTGCTAAGAAGGTTTTTATGAAGGTAGTCCTCCCCCCAAGATGCAAAATATTGCCTATAAAATCTCTTCTGTTGGTGCCAAAAATATCTTAATTCTTACCCTGGATATACCCCCCATCAAAGGCCATTTATCTGTTCGAGCTACCACCTACAATCACTGGAACCCCCAAAACCAAAGAAATGTTGTGCTCCATCCTAAACACTCACAAGCCAGAGAGAGGTACTGTCACATGCAATACAATCCAAGGTATCAATGAGTGCATAGAGCCATGCAAAGTAATAAAAATGAACTACTTTAATAAATAAGGCCTACCTCCAACTCAAACCATCCAAAAAAAAACATGATTATAGATCACCACCTTTTCACAAGCTAACGAGGGAGCAATTAGTGACCTTAAGAAACAATCAAAGGATAAAATGATTAAAGACCAAAATTAATGGAAGTGATTCCAAAAAAGTCCTCCCATGTCATTCGGTGATTATCCATTTTGATTTCCTCCATTTGGTCAATACCATAAATTTCTAATAAATCTATAGCTGAATTTGCTTCCCTAAAACAATGATTGTAATCTCAAAAAATAAAACTATTAGACATTCCCAATATTTTACTAGAATATTCTTGAATTTGCAAGAGGTGAAGTCTTAATTTTTAGTGAAAAAATCAATATTTGGGAATCTCCTTCTATTTGAAGCTTATCAATGTTACATTGTAAAGACAACTCAAACCCTCTTATAAGAGCTTGTGCTTTAGCTTTACTGTTTGTTCGATTCAAAATATTTTGAGATATAGCCCTAATGAGTGAGCCACTATAGTCCCTTATTATACAACCCACTCTAGAAGCACTCGCATTACCCCTCGAAGCTCCATCAAAATTCATTTTGAACCACCCTGGAAGAGGGGGGATCCAAGAAGCATTATCCTTTATTTTACTTTTAACTAAATTTACTATTGACCCATTAATGGGTGGCAATGCAATGAGCCTCTGTTTGGCACACATTCTCATATCCCAAGCTGATAAATAACCATTTATACATTTTATCTAAGTAGAAATAGCCTTTAAAATAACAACCTCTATCTCTTTTAAAATTACAGCAAGAGTTCTTTTATTACCTTCAAATTTTCATTAATTTCTCTCCTTCCAAATTGTCCACACCAAAATAGATGGACTAACTCTCTAAAGTTTGAACATTGAGTTTTTGCAATCCCTAATTTTCCAAGAGTAAAAGGTATTGAACAGTGAAGAGGGCCAAGCCAAAGATCATTCAATCTTAGAACAAATCCACATCCAACACCAAGAAGCAAAGGGTCAATAATAAAGCAAGTGATTAGTTGTTTCTTCCTTAAAATTGCAAAGGTAGTAGTGGAAGGGACCAGAAAAAATTATTTTATCCAACTGATCCTAGACGAGGATATGATTTTGTACTACTAACCAAGCAAATTCCCCTAGTTTTTGAATACCTTCCTTATCCCAACATAATAATCTTTCCTAGCCCATCACATCATCTATTACCTTGGCCATATGATAACCAAGACACACTAAGTATTTTCCTGATTTACCCCCAATCCAATGTAAAGAATCTCCTTTGGAATTTATGAAAACTTTTCAATTTGACAAGCACTCCCTCAAATGGACATAATGATTCTTAAGGATGTCTAAAGATTCAAAACACTTCCACATCCAAAAAGACAAGCCCTATGATTGTCTCAATTCTAAGTAGTTCACTACCAAGACACCCCACGCTACGGAGAGAATAGCTTTAGCCTTAGCCATGTCAGGAAGATCTACCAATAATTTATTCCCATTCCATGAGTCCTCCCAAAAATTCACTAAATAATGATTGTTGATGGTCCAGGAAATATGATCTAAGATCGATGACCTGCAATTCAACAAAAATTTATAAAATTGGGAACCTTTTAGAGGGTTAGTAATTGAAATCATAATCCATAGATTATCAAAAACCAAGTATTTACAACTTAACAACCTACACCATAGAGATTTTATGTTATAAATCATTTCCCAAACTAGCTTGGCTCCAAGAGCCCAGTTTTGGAGACTTAAGTTTTTCACCCCTACTCCTCCCATCTTTTTGACTTTGTGTACCCTATCCTACTTCAACAAAGGAATTTTATTCTTGATCGGTGCACCTTGACACAAAAAATCCTACATAATTTTATTCAAAACCTTAACCACATGACTCGGTGGTTGCAAAACTGAGAGGCAATAAATGGGAAGAGAACTCAAAATTGATTTGATTAGGGTAATGCGCCCAACCAAAGAAAGCCACTTTCCTTTCTAGGAGACCAAACATGCCTTAAACGAATTGATCAAAATTTCCCAATGAATACCTTTACCAACACCTATAAAAGAAGGGAACTCCAAGATATTTAGAAGGTAGTTTCACAATATTGAAGCCCAGAACCATGGAAATCACTTGTTGTTCTTGTTATAAACAATTGATAAAATAAAATCTAACTTTTTTTACAATCACCATTTGCCTAGAAGCTTCCTCATAGATAGAAAGAATAAACTAAAAGACCTGAGCTTCTCACACTAAATCTTGACCAAAGAGGAAGGTATCATCAGTAAATTACTAATGAGTGAGATTTTCCAAACCTTCTGAGACTTGGATTCCATGTAATCTAGAGACCTCCTTAGCCTTCTTCATTACACAACCCAAAGCTTCCGCCATCAAAATAAAAATAAATGGGGATAAAGGATCCCCTTGTCTAATAACCCTTAAAGACTCAAAGAACCCTGTTGAACTACCATTGATCATAATAGAAAAAATTGGCCTAGATACAAAGCTAAAAACCCATTTGCACCATTCTTTACCAAATTTGAATTCTCCAAGAATTTAATCAAAAAGTGTCAATTTAATCTATCATATGCTTTTTTGATATCTAATTTTAGAAACATTCCTTTCCTATAAGTTTAAGTGAGAGAATGAACAATTTCATGAGCAATGATTACCTTCGCGAATGTTCCTACCTGGAACAAACCTAAATGTTCTTCTAAGATAAAGGAATCAAAAATAGGTTTAAGCCTTTCTTCCATCACTTTGGTAGTGATCTTATATGTCGTATTACATAATGAGATAGGTCAAAAATCCCCAAAATTTTATTGAGAATCTCCTTTAGGAAAAAGAGAGATGAATGTAACATTTAGATCCGAGATAACCTTCCTTCTTCTTCTCAAATCTTCCACCATATTGAGCACATCCTTACTCATAAGGATTGAAAAAAGGTCATAAGATACCCATAAAGACCAGGTGATTTATCCTTATCCATCATAAAAACCATCAAACATACCTCCTCCAAAGTAAAGGGTGCTAGGAGTTTTTCATTTTGCTCTAGAAACACCAACCTAAGGATAAAACCAAGATTGTCATTCTGACCCCAAAGATCATATGCCTTCTCAACATTAAGCATATTTAAAAAGAAGTTAACATCTTCCCTATGAATCTAATCTTTCTAATACAAAACCATTCCATCAAAATATTGCATCTTCAAGATGTGAGAGATATTACGTTTAATTCTTACCGAATTATGAAAAAAGTAGAATTTTGGTCACCTTTTTTTAGTGAACCAGTTCTTGATTTTTACTTCCAATGGATTTATTCCCATCATAATAGTTCCATATATTCATCAATAAAACATTTCTCCACCATATATTAATCTTGATCCATGCCTCATCCGGGCAACAATTCAGGCGACAATTCAGGTGACGGGTCCACCCCAATTGATGATGAAACTTATAGGAGCCATAACTTTTGCACTGTAGCTCCAATTGACTTGTCGTTTGAACCGTTAGAAAGCTAAGAATGAGGAGAATGAGTTTATATGGCATGATATTTTATCGATGAATTTTGACCCCCAAAAACCCAATAGAATTTCCCCAAATTTCAATTTTAGTAGTGTAGTCTAAAAATAGTAAGTTTCTAAAAATAGTAATTCCTCAAATTTTATATTGTTGTAAAATGTGGAAGTCAAACCAATTCATCTCCCTCAAGATTGGTGACCTTCCACATCCCTCCCCCACCTTCAAAACATGTATAAATTAATATGTAACCTAAAATGGAAATCAGGTATCTTTTCTCAGAGACAAGCATATGTTTGGGTCTGCAAATTTGATTAATAAAACATCTCTTCTCAGAGATAGCATTATTTTAATTGTGTTCTTGTTTCTTGAGTTATCTTTCAACCAAATCTTTCGAGTTTTGGATCAATGCCTTCCCTGAAGACCATCTTATTCATATTTTCCAAATCTACTTCAACACAGACCTTTTCTTGGAAAATATTTATGAAGCAATTAAGATTCCATTGAAGAAGACACCATTTGATGAATTGTAGCTTTTTGGTCATCCTATACATCACATACCCATATAAAATAGGACTATTCTTCCACCATGCTTGCACAAGCCTAGGGAGAGAGGGATCCCGAAGCAACATATTTTCAAATTTGAAGGGACAGAGAATTAGAGGGAGGTCTACTTCAATGCTAAATTCCATAGGGAAATGATCTAATCCTAAGAAGGGAATAATATAAATATTTGAAATATAACTTTGAGAGAGCCAATTGGAAGAAACACAAAAATGATCCAATTGTTCAACATTGTTTTTCTCCCCACTTCTTTTATTATTTGAGGTAAAGAACCCCTACTTTGGTCGGACATCACAAAGCTCATTCTTAGTAACAAAATGAATAAAATCCAAGTTTACAAGTGCAGAGCTTTCCCTTCCACCATGTTTCTCAGTTACTGATAAAAGGGCATTAAAATCACCACCCAACACAATATTCAAACCAAAGTGGTTGGTTAGAAGAGTAGATAATTCATTCCAAAGAATTTTTTTGTTAATAAAATCATTCAACCCATATACATTACATAATAGAAAACTCAAATCAGACATGAAGCTTGTAACTTGACATAATTTCAAATTTATCCCAGCCCCTAACATATCCACCTAAACCTTAGATGGAGACCATATAACATTCAAACCACCTAAAGACCCAGAGGATTCTACAAAGGAACTACTCCATCTCTTCCAACTCATCTCCATCAAACTAGAAGATTCTCATACACTCAGCATAGATTCTTGAATCAAAGCCACATCAAGATTTTTGGAAAAGAGTAGATGCTTAACCAAGTACCTTTTGTTAGGGGCATTTAGAACCCTAACATTCTAATAAATGAGATTCATGAGGAAGGGGGGAGGAGTTCCACCCCCACTTTTCATAATCAAATAACTTCGAGAGAGTACCTTACTTACCTAGTAAGACTTCCCCAACTATTCATTATTTTTCCAATTTATGCCCTGACTTATTAGCTTTACCATAATTTGGAATCATAAGGGAACTCTATGATTGATAAATTAATAGAACCTCCCTAGAATTTAGCTCTTCCTCAAAATCTTCATCCTCTAATTTTAAGCCACTTTCTAGTTACATAAGGTTAGGAACCTCATCTAGATTCTCTGAGTTGGGAGTCAAGCCAACCTTAGGAACCCTTTAGACTTAAGGAGAACTCTAAAGAAGATATCTAGTAGCCTGAGACTATTTTTAAATCAAGTAACATCATTTTAATAAAGAATATGGGGACAACTCATCTCCCTTATCAAGCATGTTCATAAAAGCCTCAGTTTCATAAATTTTGATAATAGAGGCATTTTGGGCCATTAAGTTAGGATCCAACACCTCCTAAACCTTAAAAAAAATAACAACAATAGAAAAATTTGGGATAGACATAAAAGGGTCTTGAAATTGATCCACCTCCACTATCTTTACTTTCTTAACCAAACACCCATTATAGTGTAAACAAAAGGCTCTAGACAAAGTTACGACTGGTTTCCAAACTCGAGTCTCTTGACCCATGCTAGATGAATAACCACTGACTCCAACTTGTAAAACTTCTAAGTTTGCCTTGTGCATCTAAACTTAAAAAATCTAAAATGGATGTTTTCATTTCAATCGATTGGGACCAAGAACACCCCTGAGATTTGATGTGAATGTTTTATAGAATTGATGAATAAAGATCCATTAAAACCCTAATTCTTTCATATGAATCCAAAACTCCCTTTTCAGTGATTCAATCAATCTCTAAAAAAGTCTGTAATAGATTACCAAGGGTCGAAAGACAATCAAACCCCTAATACTCTAGGGGAAGACCATACAACCTTATGCAAATATGATAGATTCCTTGCTACACCAAGGGTATATTAAAATTGGGTTGACATTGCTAAATCCAAAGGCCCACACCTCTCATGGACCAAAAGGTGTATTAAACCTTTATCTTCAATTCCAAATTTGGAGAAATGATAATAAAAAAACCCTTGGGAAAGAATATAACCTTAATTTTATTCCCCCATGGATCCTCCACCCAAGATTCAATCTCCCCTATCACGTACCACTTCTTTGCAAATTTACCGATAAGAGATCACTCCTTTAGGAGTGAAATATTCAAATAAAAATCAACTAATTCCCACATAAAATATATATCAACACCAATCTTGATACCAACCCCTGATCAGATAACTAAAACACTAAGCCCTTATTCTACTCTACCTATATGCCTTCTAACTTACTCTACTTGATCTACAACTAGAGGAAAAGAGTTAGCACCAATTTCCATTGACTCTCTTGCCTTCGAGCCCTTATCCTATAAAAAATATTCTAAAGCTTCCCAAGACTCAACCTATTTGCTATCTCCTACTCCATCTAATTTTGCTCCAATAATAAACCTTAACCACTCACTGGACTCTTGAATTTCCTCATCTAGTGCCTGAAGATCCACCTTAGAAGATCTGCAGCCCACCCCCAGAGCGAGGGAAAGGGCTTCCTTCTAATTTTTTCCTCAATCGCACACCATCTTCATCAATCATAAAAATAATAACTGAGCATTGTTAATCTTACTTTAGTGGATAAATATCAATTATTTTTGGCCTATAATATCTTTTACAAAAGTCCTTGAATTTGTCTATTGAAATTATGGGAGATTTACTCATTAGAGACACCATTGTATGGTTTGGAGGGCTGAAAGAACTATTTTTTAGGCATAAAATTTATTTTTGATTACATTTTTGGCATTAGAGGACCATTATTTAGTGGTTCTACAAATTTTAGTGTTTGAGAAGGCCTATATCATAATATAATATATATTAATATTAATATATTAAATTTATTAGAATATAATATATAATTACATATATTTATATAATTAATATATTAATATAATTAATATATTAATATAATATATTACTCTATTATAAAATATTATATTATATCATATATTAAAATATTAACATATTATAATTTTAACATTTTTATATATTATAATAATAAATTAACATAGATATTATGTACATATATTTTACTAAGGAAAAATGTATACTACATGACAATTATTCACATAGGTGGCATTACTACTTAACACATGTTTTATTTAGAAATTTTCCTTTGTGGATTCAACTTACCAATATCAATTAACTCTCCATGAATTCAAATTTTCATTTTATCCAGCTTTAGATATTTTAGGTTTTTTGACAGGATTTCCAATGATTAAAGAATATCTTGAAAACAATTTTTTGAGCTTCCTATATAATAGGGCACTCTGAAAATTAATTTACAACACATTTTGACTTTGTGTGAATAGGGTCATCGACTGGAGTGTGAGGTTGCTACTAAAGCTTGTCGTGAGAATGTGGGAGAAAATTTAAAACCAAATAACAAAGGCACATATGAGAGTAATGGTGAAATAGGTAGCCCTAATCACAAGACTAGGTGGAGATAGACTTGTTATGATTTATAGGATTTTCATTAGTATCTGTGTGAACTTTCTATAACATATGACTAATTCCCGTTAGGATTCATTTTGATGTTGTTTCTTGGAAAGAATTTTTGTAGATTTTTTACAAGTATTAATCAATTCATTTTTTTATATTGGCATTCTACCAGTTTTAGAATTACAAGCAATAGTATTCTATGAATGGTGATTTTAGAATTGGTTCTCATGTTTACTAGGTTTTACAGATAGTTTTTTGTCTTTTTCCTAGTTTGTCTTTTTGTGGATTTATCCCACATTGGTTAGTTTGACTTACTTATTATTTGTCCTTGCCTATTTATGCAAGGCCTCTCTTTTGTAATATAGAAGTTATTTTATGGATACTATATGATGTTGTCTTTGTCTTTGCATATCATCTTTGTAGCTCTTATAAATTTTCTTTTGATATTTTTTATATTAATGCTTTAGATCTTGGGATTGGAGTGATCTTTTTGACATTCCTTTCATGGTATTAGAGCAATAGGTGTTGCAAACATCCATTTATGAGTTTGTTGCTGCAAGGATTTATCCATCTATCAAAATTTATTCTTAGTAGAGTGGAGGTATTTTGTATAGACCTAAGATCTATTATGTTTGGCCATTGACCAAGCCATATGGATCCTAGGCTATACCATTATGTACTTATTTTTCTATACCCATTTTTAAGTTTATTTTGGAAGCTTTTTAGAAAATTTGTGAATGTTTTTTTATGGTTTTAGGCCTTAGATGCATCCAAATCAAAATATGAAATCATATGGTCATATAAATATGAGTTTTATGTCCTTTCAAAAAATTTATAATCTCCAAATATCAGGGCATACATCCCTTCTACTAAAACACATGCTCATTAGTTTGTTGGTGCATCCCTGCCACCTATTTAGTTTTCTCTCACCATAGGTGGTATGCATTTTAATTTTTAGATCTAAAACCTGGTACAATTAGATAATAGTCCCAACTTTCCTATCATACTAGTTGGAATAATTTTGGAGTAGGATGTATAGCTCTTTTGGTAGCTTGAAAATTACTGTAGCAATCTATCTTCATCATTTGGATAGCTAGTTGGTTTTCTTCTTATTTGAGGCCATATGATTTGTAATTTAATATCTAATTCTTGGAGAGGATATTATTTTAGTTCTAATTTACACATATAAGGGGAAGTGCCAATGTGCATCAGGCTGTGCCACCTTTTGGGATATGACAACATGGCCCATTCAACCAATATTTCTAGATCTTGCAAAGAGTCTTCCTAAAGCTAGATTTCACCCATTTTTTACATCTTGTGTTTGGTTTTTACCAAAAAAATTACTGAACATATTTTTTTTAAATATTTTTACTAGATTCATGAAGTGGTAAATCATTTTTTGGTCCTTAGTGCATTTTATTTTTGTGCAATGTTTACTTATTTGACCCATTTTAATGATGATAAACTTGTAAAAACTATAACTTTTGAACCATGACTCGAAATTGTGGTTTTTTTCTCAAAAATGTATTTTTTTATTCTCCATCCATTGGGGTCATTTATATTGTAAAAATCAATCTATTATAAAGTTCCAAGTTTGGGGGGAGGGGGCCAAGGGACAGGGGCTTACACTTTTGGGGGGATTATTTTTTCCTTGTTGAAGGGGTTATTATTATTATTTATTTTATGGGGGGGAGGGGGATAATTATTTATTCTTCCCAAATTCTTCCTTACATTTTGACAATGGATCCCCTCAACACCTTCAATTACATTATTGGGAAACTAAAAATGTAGATATAATTACATCATAAATGCTTGTGGAGAATGGTGCTTGGCAATATTCTCCACTTTATAGATGAGGAAAATCTTGCCTAAATTGCATCTATGCAGATGAGGCTCTTTATTTTATTTTCCTCCATGTTTTAGATAGTTTACAATGCTATGTCACATGTGCCACATCACCAAAGGAATCTTGGGATGCTATTGTAACCTTATTTGAGAAGGATACTGAGTTTTTTGGGTCTTTTGCACTCTTTTTTACTCCACTTCCTTCTGTTCCACTTACCTATCTTCCATTTAGTGAGGATTTATTTTTTGATGATGACAATGACATGGGTGAGGCACTATTGGCACTTCCTCCTCCTCTTTTAAGTGAGGATTTATCTTTTGATTATGACATAGGCATCATTTCTCTTGTTAGTGAGGACTTGTCTTTTGAGGATGGTTTGCTTGAGGCACCTATTACTCCTCATATAATTTGTACTTCTCATATTCACTTCATTGATCGAGAGGACATGATTCTTGATGATGTGGTACCCTCACCATCACTTTTGGAGATCATGGATGAGACACTATCATGAATTATTGAGGATGACTTTTATTGTGCCACAGTTGTTGTTCCTTCATTGCCTACTCATCTTGTTTATGAGGATATGTGTTTAGACATTGATTTCCTTGAGGAACCTATTATTATTTGACATTATGATTTGGATATTGTTTTTGTTCATACTACTGCATTTTTTTCTTGTCCCACTTTCAATCCACATGTTTATGTGTTTGGTTCCTTTGAGAAACATACTCTTGGATTTAGTGCTTGCATACTTCACTCTATGGGATACACTCATGGAGGTCTTTGAAAACTCTTATAGGGTATTTTATATTCTATTGGCATCGATATTTCTACAGGTGATGCGTCTTTAGGACATCTTATTTGTATCACTCAAGAAGAAGGTAAATTAATGGAAAGAACATTTTATTTTTGGGACTATCTCACTGCCTATGTAGATGTTTCCTTACATTATTTACATACACACAATATATACAATACTAATCTTCATGTGGGGTGAAGGAAGTTGTCCTTAGGGGGATTCCACATGAAGTCCTTCCTTCTTTCCTTTCTTTTCTCTCTTTTACATCATTTGTTTTTGGGGCAGGGGGCCAGGGGGAGGGGGGGTTTATTCTTATGGGTTTTCTTCCTTTCTCCACTTCATGGATATATATTGTATGTGATTACCTTATTAGGATTTGTTTTTGAGACTCATACTGTGGATATGCCACTTTGTTTTTTGGCTATGTTTGGACCCTAGCTTCACTTGAGGGGACTTTAAAGTTGGTTCTCATGTTTGCTAGGTTATATAGATAGTTTTTTGTATTTTTATTAGTTTGTCCTTTTATAGATTTGTCCCACCTTGGTTAGTTTGATTTACTTATTGTTTATCCTTGCCTATTTATGCAAGGCCTCTCCTTTGTAATATAGAAGTTATTTTATGGATATTATATGATATTGCATTTTTCCTTGCATATCATCTTTGCATCTCTTATAACTCTTCTTGTGATGCTTTTATTGTTAATGTTTCAGAGCTTGGGCCTGGAATGATCTTGTGGATGTTCTTTTCAGGTGCTATAAATTTATTTTTTGTTAATATGAAATATATGTGATGAAATACTACCAATTCTACTACAAATAGACTATTTATATTTATTAAATAAATATCAAAGTAATTTTTTTTCCAATCTTAAATCCATTAGAGATCAACATATTTTTGATTGATAGGCATGGTAAATTTCAAATTTAGGGAATTTAACATGATGATGTGGAGAACAACATATTATTTGACTAGTCAATTCCTTCAATAGAATAAATGCACTCTTTGCTCCCAAAACATTCTACAAAATTATCTATATAAAAGCATTGTAACTCAAAATTGGATAAGTTACAATGCGCTAGAGACAAGCCAAGATTATAGTCCTACATATTAGTGTCCTGCTTATTACTGCTAGTTTGGATTTTGGCCAAACCCTTTGCATTGTCAAAACTAAAATGTCTATTCTCCACCATTGGCCTACATTAATATGAAAACATTATGAGCATAATGAAATTAGAATTTGTTCATTTATAGTCAATGATACCATCATTTTCTCTTTATCATGTGGTCCAACTAAAATTATCACCACTTTAGCAATGATGCCCAGGCTGCTCTTTTGTTTGATGAAAAAATGTGAGCATAACTGGTTAATATTCTATTCAAATACAAGCCAAGTATGTGTCGAATAGAATTGAGGAGGAATGGTACATGCGCATTAATATTTGGCATTTTCAGGTCGTGTTGGAGGCATCACAAGATATCATTTTAAATTGCCTATGCTAATTTTAAATTACCTATGCTAAAACATATGATAGCTATTCCGATATGATGGGAATGGCATCAAAAAGATGTGGGGATGAATCTAAGGTTTGTTTCCCCCGGTAGAAACACTTGCAACGTAAAAATATGTGAATATTGTTATAAATTATAAAAATGTATTTCATAATTACAAAAACAAGGACTACTTAAATTTGTTTGTCATTGTCAAACTTTTTATCACCTTATGAGTTCTATATCATATGTCCCCTATTTTATTAAATAAATACAAGTAACTAGATTTCATGTAATGTCTTTATTGAGGACCACTTAAATTTGTTTGATTTTATCAAAGCTTTTATCACCTCATGAGTTATGTGGTCAAATCTTACATGTTATATTAAATACATACTAGGAACTGCATTGCATGTACTATTTTTATTGATTATTATTTCATTGAACTAGTATTTTAGAAATTAAGATATTTTAAAAGTTCATTTAAACTCTATTTCTATTATTAGATTAAAGATTTATTTAAATTATTTTATAAAAATATATTTGAAATAATAAAATTAGTTTATAATATTATAAAAATATAATATAAATAGGATAGAAGGAGCACATTAATACAACTAAAAGAATTCTTTGCAGACAAGGCTTGGAACTAGTTGTGTGAAAAACTGAATTGGTGTTAGGCTAAGCCATAATCCCTATTACAAGATTTTATGACTTAGCCATTGGGGTTGACCAAAGATACCTTCACATGTTTTTTGTAGGATGGCCCAGCTATTCTAAGTATAGAACATACCAAAATAACACAATCAAAGTTTTTTTAAAGATAAGGTTAGTACCTTTGACGTGGTGATGAAACGAGCTCAATAATCAATCTCGAAATTAGGATCTATCCATGCTAAAATTTTAATGAAACTCTATCCATGTTGGACTCATAGATCATTTCATCTTAGTGTTGGCTAAAGGTGCCCCACATTAATGGGTCAGTTATGTGTTTGAAGGTTTTGAGACACGAAGGAAAAATGGAGTGGGTCCCCCCTATAGGACTATTCAAATTAAACTTTGATTGGGCTATTAGGGGGAACCTAGGGGCCTCTGGATCAATATGTGTTATTCATTACTGCACTTGGTTCTCTAATTTGAATCACATCAAAGAAGCTTGTATATGGCACCAATAATGAGTTTGAGGCTCAAGATCTCATCTTGGGCTTGGACATTTGGCACAATGTGGGATTGATTGAGTCCTTATAGAAAGTGACTCAATGGTTATCATCCAGGATTTATGGAGCATGAAGGTTGGATCTTGGAATATTAATAACATTCTCATTCATGCTCTAGGAATGTTAGATAATCTAAGACTTTAGGAGGCCTCTCACTATTTTTAGGAAGTAAAGTCGATGGTGGATAGTCTAGAAAACAAAAGATTATCACAGGTTGATGAAATCATTGTTGATAATGATTGAAGTAGTTAGAATTTATAAGATCACCCTCATGATTATGATTTGGGGTGGTGGATATTTAATGAGGAGCATGCCATTTTTGATTGGTAATCAATTAGATTTGGGGGTCTCATTTCCCATGCATGACATGTTCCCATAGATATATCTTGAAGGTAGTGTCATTAGTGGTTCCTTCATTACAGGTGCTCTTCATTCCTCCTTTTGCTCTCCTAGGTTTTTGGCAGGTCTCTAATGAATTTAGACACCATGGATAGAATGTTATAGGTGGTGTTGAGTGATCCCTTATTGTACATAGAAGCAATCAAGAGGGAGATGGACTTTGGTGGATGGGTGTTTGACTCAAATTTAAAGTGGGTTTTCATTATTCAATCTGAAAGTGTTCTACAAGTGGTGAAGGAAGTGATAGATCTAGTCATTTTAAAAATGAGCTACCATGTGAGATTTAATTCTCTGGTTACATCAACTTTCATAGGGAATCTATAATTTGTCTCTAAGGATAAATTGGAAACTATGGTGGTGGTATGCAAGATTATACATCTAGGGTTTTGAGCAAGTTTGGAAGATGCTATGAAAGGGTTTGAGTGGTGAGGTCAGTTCAATTTTCCCTTTTCTGATCAAGCTAACACAAGGATAATTCTTCTATGAGCCTTTCAATAATTGGAGGAATGTTTTAGTGTGTTTATGGAACATCTAGAATTTCTTTAGTACTACCTAAAAAACCTTGTCTTGGAGGGACTATTCTTACCTATGTAAGACATGATTTCTATGCAAGCCCTAGTTGTTAGGTGTGAAGTCACTATTCATGAATCACTATTCATAATCACTACTCATGGTCACTATCCATGGTGATGTGGCATGTTAGTGATGTGGATGATTAGTGGTGAGGTTGGTTGGTGATGTGGCATGGCCCATGGTGGGTGATATATCCCATAGAGCATCTTTCATGTTAAAAAGATGAGAAGAGAGAAATGGGGTGCATTTTTACACTTATTCACATGGGTTAGATTTTGTGGATGCATGTGAAGACATGATGATATTAGATCTCATGATTCCACTTAAGCATGTACTTGGGGGGCACAATTTGTTTATGGGATCCTATTGGATGAGGTCAAAAGCTGAGAATCTTTTGACTCATGTGAATGCACATGAGAAAGTAGGGGGCATGGATCACTATGCTAGATTGAGGCCACATGTGCAGTGGGGTGTAGAACTTTAAATTACACATAGAGTGGTCAAGGGGGCATCATGAGATTCCATTTAAGGATTGAATTGGCACATGGGGTAGACATGGTTCCCTATTCATGAATAGTTCTCCCCACTATAGGATGGCACATTTATCCTCTCTTAGTTATTCTATCTATGTTGTAAATGTTATTAATATGTATGATCTCTCTTTTTAATTCATCATGTTATGCAAGATTGTGCTTGCATGCTTGGAGGTTGGATCCTATAGGCATTGTTATGCTTGGTTTATAACTTGAATGCTGCAGGTGTAAGCATTGAGTGCTTAGTATATTAGTACTGAAGGAGGTATTGGAGGAGATATTTTATAAGAGTGTTGATGCAAAGATTAATATGAATTCTAAAGCTACCATTTTTCCCATGGTTTTTTTCTCTTACTTTTTTGCAAGGGTTTTCTACTTAATCTATGTGTAATGTGTTCTTATTTTTTGTCTATATTTGTTAGCTTTAATTACTTTTACTATAGGAGATTTTATTCCTAAAATTTGGTATGAGAGCTTTGTTTTTGAAGTTAACATATGGTATCAAAGTTTTGGTTTTGAATCTAACATCTGGCATTAGAGCCATGGTGAAAAAAATCATGTGTGAGTTTTTTTTATTTTTGGTTGGTTTTGTGCAGGTTGAAACTACTATAACAGGAAGAGAGACCAAGTTGGAGATTAAAGAAGAAAAAAATGTTTTCAGCAAGCATATCTTTGTGGAGAAAGGTGGAGGATCTCTTGGTAAAGATCCTTCTCTCTTCATGTTGCTAAGGAGAAACCCGTAGATGAGTGGTGGAGAAGCTGAAAAGGTTTTTCTAGATGGTCAACCTACACAATATTCTTATTGTATATGAAGAAATTATATATCTTGATGAGAAATTTTATCTCCTATGGATGAGGATGAGGATGAGGATGAGGATAAGGCTTGACCTTGTATTGGTTATTGGTAACAAACATAAGGGGTCTATGATGTGGTATCCTACTGACCACATGTTGTTAGCTAAGATGCAAAAGAAGAAAAATCCATGCAAAGGAAGGAGGTACAGAGAAACCTAAAGTTGAACCTATTTTGAATTAGTTAAGTATGAGTAAGATGAAGATTTCGATGAACAAGTGAAACCTAGTGTTCTTGAAAGGATAATACCATGAATTTGAACACACAATAGATCAGTATGCATTTTGGATGCATTCGTGAGGCTCAAAAACTTGGTAGGTGCATTAGTGCACTGAGTAGCATGATGACTTCCATGGAGCTGTGATTGGTCCACTTATGTCATGTTTGGCATGGTTGATATCTAAAGGCTACATGTAGAAGAAAAATTGAGACTTGGTGTTCCCAAAAAGAGAAGACCAGTGTTGACCATATAACTCAAGGTGTTGGAGTGTTGTGTATATGGTTATGGTGTTGTCCAAATAGATCGATGTATGGAGTAACATTGGAGGCACATGAGTTTATTTTTTGTCAATATTCGATAAATTAGGATGCATTTCAGATGTGGGTTTAAAAACTTGATAGGTGCAGTGATATATCGAGTAGCATGATGGCTTCCTAAGATCTATGATTGTTTCAATGAACTTGTGCCATGTTGATATCTTGGTGGCTATGTCAGGAAGTCTTGATTTTAATTATATGATATCTTCTCTCCTCACTACTATCATGAGTGATATGTGCACTTTTTGATATTTAATGAGCTAGATCAGTGTGATTCCTAGATGGTGATATCTCTTTGGAAGAGAAAGATAAAGTATGAGGAAAAAGTGTTATTAGTTTGCATGTTAAACAAGTCACTGTACATGTTGGTGAATGTATCACACATGTAGTATAGGATATTCATTACCTTCATGGAGAGCCAAAGTTTTTATCAGATATTGTTTCTATGTGTTGATGACATTTTGGATACAAGCTCCAACATGATCACTATTGTGATGTCTCAGGTGACAAAGATGTGATGAAGGTGGTATGAGGAACAAACCAAGAATGGAGATGCACAAGGATGGGAGAGCAATGAAGTGCCCCAATTATTTCACTATTGATTTGTCTTCATAGAAGCATCATATAATAGAGAATACATATTGCCTTGTGTATTAGATTCATTAAGAGTAAGAAGCCTCGTGATGCCATGGTGAGCACTAGACCAAATATTTCCAAGTAGTGGGAGTTACGAACAGTTCATAGAAGAATTCTAATGGAGGATTGGTTTGTGTTATGGATAAGTGAAGCATAAGCTATAGGTCATCCCATCCATAGTGAATATATGCCTAAAATATATACATCAAAATCTATTATGGAGGAGTATATGTTAGCAAAGCCAATTAGGGCAAAGATGTTTTAGTGGTGCAAAAAAACTTCTATTGGGTTTATGTTAGGCGAACAAGGGAATAGATGGATAGTTGGTGGAGGCATACTAAAGTGTGGTAAAAGCCTATGTATATTGACTTCAAGTGGTAGTATGTTAGGTATGAATTCACTATTCATAGTCACTATTCATGAATCAGTATTCATGGCAACTATTTATGGTGATGTGAATGGTTAGTGATGTTGTTGGTTAGTGATGTGGCATGGCCCACAGTGAGTGGTATGGCCTACAAAGCATATTTTATATTGAAAATATGAGGAGAGATAAATGGGGAGCATTTATTCACTTAGTCACATGGGATGGTTTTTTTGAATGCATGTGAGGACATGATAATAATGGATCTCATGATTCCACTTAAGCATGTGCTTGTGATGCATCATTTTTTTATGGACTCCTATTAGATGAGGTCAAAATTTGGGAATATTTTGACTCATGTGAATGCACTTGGAAAAGTGGGGGACATGGATCACTATGATATATTGAGGTCACATGTGAAGTGGGGTGTAGCACTTTGGAGTGCACTTTGAGTGGTCAAGGGGGCATCATGAGATTCCATTCAAGGCTTGACTTGGCACATGGGAGAGACATGGTTCCCTTTTCATGAATAGTGCTCCCTACTATAGGATGGTGCATTTTATTCTCTTTATTAATTATTCTCTTTATGTTGTAAATGTTATTAATATGCATGAGCTCTCTTTGTAATTCATCATGTTAGAAGATCCATGCAAGCTTGTGCTTGTATGCTTGGAGGTTGGATCTTGGAAGCATTGTTATGCTAGGTTCACAACTTGAATACTTCAAGTGTAAGCATTGAGTTCGTAGTATGTTATCACTGAAGAAGTTGTTGGAGGAGCTATTGTAGAGTAGTGTTGATGATGAGATTAATATGAAATTTAAAGCTACCATTTTGCCTATGGTTTTTTTTGTTGCTTCTTTGCAAGGGTTTTCCACATAATCTCTATGTAATGTGTTATTATTTATTGTATATATTTTGTATCTTGTTTTCTGCATTTTTACTCTTACTGTAAGAACTATTTTTCCTAACACTAGTTGCTTAAGTGGTGGTGACTCTAAGCATGAGAATGTTCACTAGGATGTTGGTTGCAGCATATTCTTTAATCAAGATTTTTGGGGATCCTCTCCAATGGCCATAGAATACTATGTTAGGTTTGGGTGTGGGCCCCTTAATTCAGATAAGGGTAGTCTCTTTCCACATGCTGTCTCATTTGGCCTCTTTGAAAGTGACATTGGGTATGGGTGGTGTATTGTTAAAAAAATGAGTGGGAAGGCTTAGATTCAGAAGGTGGAAAGTACCTTTGTTACATGTTGGTGGGTATAGTTTTGTTTCAAATGATAGTGGAACTAGATCAAGGAACCACCATGGAGGGAAAAGAACCAAAATTTTAGATGTCAAAAGATGGCATAGGTGTTTGGTGGGGGATCTCAATGGTGACATCCCATTAGTGGTTGGTTTGGGTGACTCTTAGGTGGATAGTGATTTATTAGTATTTTGTTTATTATTTTTTGTTTTTTTGCTTTTCCCCTTTGGGGTGGTGGTTTTTTAATCTTGTTGGGTGCCTTTTGAGTCTACTTTTTTGTAACCCTTCCGGGTTTTCTTGTGGTTATTGCTCTCTCAAGTGTTTTCCTTTTTTGTACCTCTCATTTGTTATAATAGGTTACTCATGTTTACTGGGTGATGTTTATATTTTTCCTATTATGTATTTATCCCACATTGGTTAGGATGCATTGCTCCTTGTTTGTCCTTGCCTATATATGCAAGGCTTCTCATTTGTAACAACATAGAAGAAGTTTGGATGTAATATATGATATTTGTTAATTTATTATGCATACCAGTTTGCAACCCTTTATTTTAAAGAACTATCTTTTTTTACTTTTCTTTTTAATCAACACCTAAGATTACATGACTTGAAATGATCTAGTCATCATTCATTTCATGGTATCATAGCAATAGGTGATGTAGTGATCCATTTGTGAGTTTGCTACTGCAAGGGTTTGTTCATATATCAAAATTTCTTATTGGTGTATTAGATGTGTTTTGTATGGATCTTTGATCTATATTTTTTTGGCCATTAACCAGGCCATGCAGATCCTAGGTTGTACCATTATGTACCTATTTTGATAGAACCATGTTTAAGTTTGTTTTGAAAGCTTTTAAGGCAATTTATGCATTTTTTTTACAGTTATGGGCCAGACATACACCAAAATCCAATTCTAAAAGCATAAGGGCATAACAATCTGATATTTATGTCCTTTTCAATTTTTTAAAATCACCCAATATTAGGTTGTATAGCCCTTATATTAAAATACTTACTTGTTGGTATGTTGGCATATACCTACCCCCTGTACAGTTTTATCTCATTATAATAGGTAAAGATATAATTTTTCATATCTAAAACATGGTATAGCTAGATAATAGTCCCATATTTCATCTCATACTATTTTGAATCATTTTGGAGCAAGCCATACAACTCTTTTGGTAGCTTTAAAATCATTGTGGTAGTCTATCTTCATCATCAGGATAGCCATACAATTTTTTATTTTGGTTTGAAGTTATACAATCTATAAATGGAGATCTAATTATTGAGGAGGATAGTATTTTTAGAATATTTTAATCCTATAATATGAAGTACCATTTTTCATCAAGATGTACCACTTTTTGGGATGTCATAACAGAGCCCATTCAACCAATTTTTTTGGATCTTGCGAAGAGTTCTCCCTGAAACTAGCTTTCACCCATTTTTGAAAATGTGTGCTTAGTTTCTATCAAATAAATTACTATAAATATTTATTTTGAATCTTTTTACTAGATTCATGCTCCCTCCCTCACATGTGTGAGTAGTTATGGGTAGTTTTTGGGTCTTTTTTTGACTTGAAAAGTGGTTTAAAAGTAATTTCTCAAAATAAGCAATAGGTAAAGTGGTGAATCATTTTTTGGTGGACCACTATCACATAGGAGGTCTTGGTGGTCCTTAGTGCATTTAATTTTGTGTAATGTTTACTTATTTAACTCATTTTAATTATAAGAAACTTGTAAAATCTATAACTTTTAATATGTGACTCGAAATCGAGTTTTATTTTTTTCAAAAGTGTATATGTTTTGATTCTCCATCCTTTACGATCATTTATCTTGTAAAACAAACTAAATTATAAAGTACTAAATTTTGGGGGGGCTTACACATTTTTGGAGATTTATTTGTTCTTTATCATTCTTTGAATCTAGATTTATTCTTTTGGGGGGATTATTCTTTCTTCTTTCCAAATACTTCCTTGTATTTTGACAATAGAGCCCCTCAACACCTCAAATTACACTACTTGGAAAATAAAAATGAAGATACACCTTCAATTGAAAGGCTTTTGGATAACGGTACTCAGTGACCTTCCCAACTTCATAGATGAGGAAGATATTGCTTGGATTGCATATATGCAATATGAGGCTCTTCACTTAATTCACCTCAATGTTTTAAACAATTTGTACATTCATATTACGGATGTCACTAATCCATAAACACCAGTAGGAGCTTCACTACTTTTTATAAATGACGTTTACCAAGATCTCTTAAGTTCTCAATTCCAAACTTTAAACTGAATTGGAAGCAGAAATTTCTCAACTTATAAGATGTTAGAATGATTAAAAACTGATTCAAATCTGATTCAAATCAAGTTTCAAAACTGAAATAAAGGTGAAATTAAAGTTCACATCAATTTTCCATTGAAACCATCAGATTTTTCAAATTCTCAATTTACTCAATTTCTCATAAATGATAAAATGATTAAATTTTGCATTCTGATTAAAATATGAATTATAATCTACAAGTTAACTTAAAAATGAAATGTAAAATGAATTCAAACATCAAAACACATAAATTATTTATGAGGTTTGGAATTTCCTACGTCCCCAAGTTCTTATCGAACTGATCTATTAATATTGCTAAATTTTCAAGCCAAAATAATACTTAAAAAAAATAAAATATCATATCTCTCTGAAATAATAGTGATCATACCTTTGAAAGACCTTGGCTAACTCAGCACGTCCTTCACCTCCCTGAATCACAAGCAAAGGCTTCTCCAAATCAAAATTAGAAAATTCTGCAACTAAAAATATTATCACCAATTCTCCAAAATAGCTAAATGAATATACTTAATAGAGCGTATCAGAATTTTAAACAAGTTTTTTGTTTACTCTAAGCTCTAGTTCATCCTCTAAGGGCTCCAAAATGACCAAATAAAGCAAACTGGTCTATAATTCCAATACACAGTCGGCTGAATGGTTACCTTCAAATAGAAGTTTGTGCCTTTTATACCACTTAGAAACCCATGGCATAAGCGGTCAAGGCTTATCACTTTTACTTGGAATGTCACTATTTCAAGTCTTTAGCCTTCTATTTGGGTGCTTGACTTATCTATTAATCCCACATTGGGTATTTTAAATGGTTTCCAAGTCTTTTTAAAGGCTAACGACTTCCTTTGACATTGCCAACGCCCCTTTTGAAGGAGACTTAGGTGAAAATATTAGAAAGTGGCCTAACTTAGGCCACAGTTGGAGATTCTATGGCCTTTACATAGTAGATGTGGTGAAGGTGGTTAACGTGGTAGCTTAGCTTGGTGGTTGGTGGCTATGCCATGTGTTGGTTTGAAGATCCTTATTACAAAGTGTTAAACAATTATCCCACATTGGTGGGGTTTCTACGGAATTTGTAACTTAAATAAAATGTTGCATATAATAACATATGAAGTATAGGAGGCCAAGGCACCCCTCCTTAAAAAGAGTGTGTCGACCCTTGCTGAGGGCCCCCAGCGATCCAATAATGGGGCCCACGGTTCTCCATACGACCGCCTGCCAAATACTGGAGGCTGAAACCAAACCAAACACCAACCAAATTTTTTTCACAATTGTACAAAATTTATTTCCATGTGTTAACCTCTGATTGGTCCACTTTTCTCATGCAATCAATGCCACGTTATTTTTTGACATTCATTATTCCCTGTTGTAAGAAAACTTCAGCAAGCTATATCTTGAGCATATGGTGTCCATTTTGCAAACTGAAATAAGTACCAGAAAGCTCTTGACAAGATCTACACTATGAAATAGGTTACATCACAACTTGGAAACTTTTTTTGAACTAAAATTTGGATCACACCTCCCTACAAAAGAGGCTTTGGTCTCCAAAAGTCTATTATCTCTTGAAAACTGAAACTAGTCTACTACATCACATCAAATAGAACCCAATCATAGCAAGAGATAAACATTGGCAAAATAAATTATTCACAACTCAACTAAAAATGTCCACAACATGGCATGAGTAAATCAATCTATAACTACCAATAAACTAATCACAACATACCAAAATTGTCTGCCCATGTCACATCCTGTAAGTGGTGAACTGTAAATAAACTGAAATAATTCCCCATGTAACTACAAAAAAGTTTGTTAATATCAAAAACATACAATAAATGCTGTAGACATGTTACAATACAATGCCCCGATATGGGATTTATTTGCTAATCAAATGCAAACAACACAAAGTGTATATTGCCTAACATCCAAACATGCCCATAGGGTCTTACAATGGATCTATACATCCATGTGCCAAAAATAGATACATTCTAAAAATAGCAGTCATTTTGAGACAAGTGTTGTAAGGAATTAACTCAACCTACAACATGCATTCTACTATTATCTCCAACTGATTAGATGAGTTCAAGTCCTCTCAATTTCACAGACAACTCACTTAGCATAAACAGGGGATTCTAAAACATAGAGCTATTCATCATAAGGTGAGAATTGAAATACTTTGAATGATAAACTTGTCTCAAAGTGTTTTCACAAACTCTACTAATGCATCATCAAAGCTTGTTCTTTCCCTTAACAATGCTTTGAAAAATGAGTGCATTATTAATCCACTTAATCAAATTTTCTGCCTAGTTAGCTTGATTTCCTTAGTGGATTTCTTAACAGCATTGATTGATTTAACTTCATTGAACTTATTAACAGGTTGATAAATCATCTTAGTTTTACCATGTTTAGAATGAGAAGATGATTTAAGTTTAAAACAATGATCAATCTGATGTCCACTCTTATTGCAATGAGTGCATAAAACCTTCTTAGGTGAGGTCTCCCTTTTACCTCTTCTCACTTTGTCATGTCGAGAATGATTCTTAACCCCTACAATCTGCTTAATCATAGCATGCCTTTTCCAATAAAATGCAACACTATGGTTATGCATCCCATAAAATGTGCAGGGGAATGATTACATCATCTTCTGAATGTTAAATCCAAATTTCTTAAACATAAAAAGTGGATCAAAAGATTTAGTGCTAACTCTAGTGTAGGAACTAGGAGGTGGAATCTCAATACCTCGTCTACCTTCCTTCTTACACCGTACATGATCTACTAGTGGCCTCAGTCCTTTGCTATCAGAAGCTTGTCTTCCTTTAGCCATGGAGGAATTTTCTCCAATTTCCACCTGCTCACTAGTGTAACCCAAACCTGCATGAAGAGATATATGCTCTATTTGTATTGGGTTGGTAATTCCTTAGCCATCTTGACCAAGACCTCTTCCATTAAAGCCCATTTTCATCAACAATTTGGACCTGATACCCTTAGTATGTTGTTCAAAACTACCAAAAGCATCATTACTTGAATCCAAATCTGAATGGAAAGAAAAATATGAATTACTTGGTGAATAACTTACAGTGCATTTAGTCATAGTCTCTGCATTTGAAGTAGAAGGTATTGCCTTCTTTGGTTCACCACACTGCAATTTGATCAAGAGCTCAACCTTAGATTCAAGCTCTGATTTCAAACTTGAAATCTCCTCATCCAAGGAGTACAATTGAGCTCTCAGAAAAGCATTCTCATCATGAATTTGGGTATTGATACTTTCAAGCTCTTCCATTTTGGCTTTATGTGACAACTTGCCCATGGTTTCCTACAAACACACTGATTCCATAACTACACACTACAATCTAATCAAGTGATATTTAAAACTAGTAAACTAAAAGTAACTGTCTAATCACAATCAAAATCCATCCCTGCTTTCTAACTGCTCTAATACCAAAATTTGATCTGTAAACACTAGTAGGAACTTCACTATTTTTTATAAATGACGTTTACCAAGATCTCTTAAGTTCTTAATTCCAAACTTTAAGTTGAATTGGAAGAAAAAATTTCTCAACTTATAAGATGTTGAAATAATTAAAAACTGATTAAAATCTGATTCAAATCAAGTTTCAAAACTAAAATAAAGGTGAAATGAAAGTTCACATCAATTTTCCATTGAAATCGTCAAATTTTTCAAATTCTTGATTTACTCAATTTCTCATAAATGATCAAATGATTAAATTTTTCATTATGATTAAAATATAAATTATAATCTGCAAATTAACTAAAAACTAAAATGTAAAATGAATTCAAACATCAAAACACATAAATTATTTACGGGGTTTGGAATTTCCTACATCCCTAGGTTCTTATCAAACCGATCCATTAATGTTTCTAAATTTTCAAGCCAAAATAATACTTACAAACAAAAAAATATCATATCTCTCTACAATAATAGTGATCAGACCTTCAAAGACCTTGGCTAACTCAGCACATCCTTCACCTTCCTGAATCACAAGCAAAGGCTTCTCCAAATCAAAATTGGCAACTTATGTAGCTCAAAATGGCATCACCAATTCTCCAAAATGGGAAAATGAATATACTTCAAATATATTATCAGAATTCTAAACAAGTTTTTAGTTTACTCTAAGCTCCGGTTCGGCCTCTAAGGGCTCCAAAATGACCAAATACAACAAACTAGTCTATAATTCCAATACACAGTCGGCTAAATGGTTACCTTCAAATAGAACTACGTGCCTCATATATCACTTAGAAGCCCATGACATAAGCAATCAAGGCTTATCAATTTTACTTGGAAGGTCACGAGTTCAAGTCTTTAGCCTTCTATTTGGGTGCTTGACTTATCTATTAATCCCACATTGGGTATTTTAAGCGGTTTCCAAGTCTTTTTAAAGGCTGGCGGCTTCCTTTGACATTGTCGACGCCCATTTTAAAGGATACTTAGGTGCAAGTCTTAGCAAGATGACTAACTTAGGCTGCCATTGGAGATTCTGTGGTCTTTACACTGTGGATGTGGTAAAGGTGGTTAACGTGGCAGCTTAGCTTGGTGGTTAGCGGTTATGTCACGTGTTGGTTTGAAGATCCTTATTACAAAGTGCTAACAATTATCCCACATTGGTGAGGTTTTTACAAACTTTGTAACTTAAATACAATGTTTCGTATAATAACATATGAAGTATAGGAGGCCAAGGCACCCCTCCTTAAAAAGAGTGTGTCAACCCTCGTTGAGGGACCCTAGCGAGCCAATAGTGGGGCCCACAGTTCTCCATACGACTTCCTGTTAAAGACATGAGGCTGAAACCAAACCAAACACCAACCAAATTTTTTTCACAATCATATAAAATTTATTTCCATGTGTCAATCTCTGATTGGTCCACTTGTCGCATGTAAACAATGTTACGTCACTTTTTGACACTCATTATTCCTTGTTGCAAGAAAACTTCAGCAAGCTATATCTTGAGCATACGATGTCCATTTTTCAAACCGTGAAAGGCACCAAAAATCTCTCAATGAGATCTATGATGTGAAAAAGGTTTCGTCATAACTTGGAAACTTTTTCTGAACTAAACTTTGGATCAGTCACGTCACCAAAGTAAGCTTGGGATGGTATTTCAACCTTCTTTTAGGAAGATATTGATCCCTTTGGTTTTTCTAAACCCTCTCTTACTCCACATATTGTTCCACTTCCTTCTCCTCATATTAATGAGGATTTATCTTCTGATGATGACATAAATGATGATTCTCCATCTCCTTGTCCTCTTGTCAGTGATTTTTCCTCTTTAAATGATGTACTCTCTCCTCCTACTATAGTTTCTTATGATGACGCATTTCTGATGGACATTATTCTTGTTTTTTTAAATCCACCTCTATAGGATGATTTTTTACTATACTTGGGACATCTCTTTGTAGAATCTACCTTTGTTCCTATGGAGGATGTTGAGCCACCACATATTATCCCTTCAGAGGACTCTACTGGTTCTAGTGAGAGAACACTTGTTGAGCATTATGTACCCCTTCCTATGGGCATTTATTTAGGAATTATCCATGTATTTCTTCTCATCAGTTCACTTCTAGGGCATTACATCTAGTTCTTGTGCATGATCTTGCCAAACCTATACCATACTTTATATTTGGATATGATTTATAGACATTTATACTACTATCTCCTTCATATTTATTTATAGAACAGGTAGAATTTTAGTACACCATTCATTTCCTTCCTTTGGAAAAATGAAGAAACATTATTCAATGCAGATGGAGCTTCACTAGTCTTCTATATGAGGATCTCGACATTAAAACTAGTCATCTTGTGAGTTGACTTGGAGTATTGATAGCTTTAGTATCGATGGTATTTGTCATTGGGGGGATTCCATATGAAATCCTTCCTTCCTTATTTTACATAATTTTGGAGGGGACTTTTGTTTCTTTTGAGTTTTGTTTATTTCTCCACTTCATGGATATATTGTACATGAGTACCTGATTAGGTCTTGTTACCAAGACTCATACTATGGATATGCCACTTTGTGTTTGGCTATTTTTAGCCCCTAGCTTCACTTGAGGAGGGCTATTAGAGTAGGTTACTCATATTTACTAGGTATTTTTTGTATTTTCACTATTGTGTATTTATCCCACATTGGTTAGGATGTTTTACTCCTTGTTTGTCTTGCCTATATATGTGAGGCTTCTCATTTATAAAAACATAGAAGAAGTTTGGATGTAATATATGATATTTTATACTTTATTTTACATATTGGTTTACAACCATTTATTTTATATATCTCTCCTTTTGTGATGTTCTTTGTCATCAATACCTAAGATTTTATGTCTTATAATGATCTAGTCATCATTCCTTTCATACCATGAAAGGAATGATAAAGAAGGTCATATTCCCATGAGATGGTGTCAGGAGAATGGGATGCTTGGTTTTACATGTAAAATAAACTTGGTGTTTTTGACCCAAACCATTGCATAAGGAGAGATTAAAATTCTCTATGGTTCACATGGTCAAATTTTCATCAAGGAGAAGATTGAGTGCTCAAATATCTTGATTGTGCCTTACTTACTAAGCAAGATATTTTTTTAATCACTCCTATTCATGGCTGGAATGTGTCTATGATTCCAGACTCTTTCTTATCTAATCATCACCCCATTTGATTTTACATAGAATGAACCTCTCCTCAGTTTAAACCCAAGGTTTCTCAATTTTACCTCAACATTTCCCATCTCAAGCATGAGTAGAATATTGAGCATATCATCAGGATTAAGAACCTAGCTCCTAGACCCATAGAGGACATTGGCTAGATTAAGTGGTGGTATAATGTTATATCCTATACCAATTCATTCCTCTAGATCTATGGAAAATAAGTGGCTCTCTTCAGGTTGTGTATTCATAATGCTACAAATTGTGAATACCTTAAGGTTTCATAGTAATTAGAAACTGCACCTTTAAACCCTAATTTGTAGACTTAGGATACCATATGGAGACATAAACTCTAGGTTACAGAGGCTTATAAGGCCAGAGTAGCTCAAATTCGAGCATAAATTCATTTTTTGAAGGTAGGAGACAAATTGACAAAAGAAATTTTTACTTTCCTTTGGTTAAGATAAACTAAAGATAAAATTAAAGCCATTAGAAATGCTTCAGATAGGCATAGTAAATTACCTGATATCCTCCAAACCTTTTTGCATCACTACCATGGTGTCTTTGTGGTGTAACCTTGATCTCATATTCATTAAGTTTCCCTCTCTCAATTCCTTATCATGGTCCCCTATAAGCTCTTAGAAGCATAGAGAGCTCTTGAGAGCTGCGTGTGATAGACCTCTTAATATCAATGACCTTAAGGAATTTGCTATGTAGATGGTCTCTAATAAAGCTCTAGGTATTGATGGCTTTCCCTAAAATTTTTATCAAACACTTTTGGATATGGTTGGGCATGATCTTCATAGAGTCTATTTCGATGCTATCCTAACCAAATCTTTAGGTCATCTGATCAATCAAGGCAACAACAAATCCATTCCCAAGGCAGGGGACCATGAGGTAATTCTTATCCAATTTTGACCCCTAGGTCAAAATAGGACCCCTATAAGCAAATTTTTGAACCTTAGGTGATTTATGAGGTCCTAGTTGAGTCCAAAATACTTTATTAGCATTTATTAAGGTAAATTTGGAAATATTAAGATAAAGTCATATTTTGGTCACATAGTGGTTTAGGTATGTCATGAGGTGATAATTCATGTTTAGGTTGTGTCATAGGTTATTATGGTTTGATTAATGTTATTTTATGTCCTAAACATCTTTTCACAACATTTCATGAAGTTTTGTAATGCTTGAAGACCATTTGCTAACTCTAATGTGTTGAATATGCATAAAAAGTGGATTTTTGGCCAATATTTATATGTGACAAAGTTCCCTAAGTTAAAAATCCATACCATACAATTTTCAAAGAGCTTGGAGTAGTTATACAACTACCATGCCTATCAGAGGAATAAAAAAAAGTTAATTTCTTCATTTTTAACACTTATTTGAGTTAGAGGAAGTTGTACAGACTCTTGAAGTCACTTGTAAGAGAAAATAGGTTCAAAACATATTTTGGACATCTATAGGTTAGAAACAATCTTGGGAAGAAGTTTAAAGCTCTATAATTCTAGACATATTTTTCTCTCTCTCATTGTCCCCTTCATAAGCTAGTGGAGGACAACTTCAAGCAGATGGTATGAGCCATATAGGTAGATTTGGGGATAATATTTTGGTCAAAATTTGGGACCCCTATGGGATTCCAATTTTTGGCATTATTTTTTGGATTGGTGGTCTTAACTTTAAGAACAATCGCTAAGATCCCAAACTATTTTTTGAAGGCTCAAAACCCCACAAGTTGATTTGACATAACTCTAGTGCAAATGTAGATGAGTTAGATTCTTGAAACCAATTATAATGAGCTATAATATGTATTTATATTCCTCACATTCATTCACCCATATTTTTGGCACATGTGAATAGTCTTTTGGAAAGCAAGTTCCCTTCTGTGCATGGTCTGCAAGTGATTGGTCATGTTTCTATGTTTTTGAGTTCTTTAGGTGTTTTGGTGCATTGGAATTTTTATCCATTATCCTCTAACTCCCTCTAAATTCATTCATGGCTCCTTGAATAGATATATATTCCATATAAGTCCTAAGAAACAATTTCTTCATTCACCTTTGGTGGAATGTGTGTTCTCTATGTCTACAAGTTCAGTGGTTTTAATGAGTTTGAATATGTTTTTTAGAGATATTTAAATATGTGTCTTATGTTTGATATGTTCATTGAGGGAAACAATGATATTTGGTCCCATATTAGTCATGTTTTGTACTTTTCAAGATTTCAAATCTCTCATACTCATAATTCCCTTCAATGGTCACCCACAAACCTATAAGTATATTATTCAAGAGAAATCAATGGTTTATAATGAAAGTTATCTAAACAATGGAAAAATTATGATATTTTAAAGTTGAGACTAGTAGGTTGATGAAGTCTTCCAAGCACTGAATCCAAAAAGAGTTGATAACAGGCTAATTGTCCTTAATAGACACCTACATGACTTTAGGCATGGTCAAATGAATACAGAGGTTTGAAGATGCACTGAGAATGTTATATGGAGATTGAAGATAATGAAAATATATATATGAATAGATATAACCACTATGTTGAAAAAGGCCCAACCCAATACTATATACAATCAAATACCTAATAGGCACATACAACAATATTGGAGAAGTTTTGCCTTAAACAGGGTTGTTCATGAGTTTTGGAGTTTCAAGGTATTCTAAAGAAGTCCCAAACTATCAATGTTATAATAGATTTTGAGATATTCATAATTGAAACAAGGCTCTAAATCACTAAAAAATGACTAAACACGGTCCTAATATTCACAATCACCTATAGGTCTATTTAGGTGACTTAAGACTCTTCAAAACCCTAAGACAATAGTGTATGAACGTTTAGAAAGATAAAAATAAGATGAGGGTTCTGAGTGACCAATGAACTCAAGTTGAGGAGGTCATGGACATATGAATCTCTCCAACTGTTTGAAAGTCAAAATTTGAATAACAATGCCTAGCACATAGTCACCTTCACTCACCTATAGATTGTACATAGAAGAACAATGAACACAGAGCTTCAAAATATTTTAAGAAGTTTCTTAGTCCATCAATAACCATTAAAAGAGTTTGAATAGGATTTCAATGTTGCAAAAAGACTTAAATAATAGCCTAAGTTGGTAGACCAATCCAAAATGTGTACACACAATCATTGTAGTCAGTCTCCTATAGGTTTGTCTAGGTGACAAAGGTTCTCTCAAGACCTATAAATAGTGGAGTAATATAATAACCTTGGTATTAAATTTCAAGTAAAAGTACTCAAATTTTCATGTTAAAGTAATCAAATCTGAAATGTTCCCCCAAATCACACACATGCATTAACATGCACACACTTTTAAATGACATGCATGATCCTGAAACCACTCAAAGTTCACATTTACAGAAAAGAACACACCAAATTGATATCTTTAATTTATGCTTACGAAAGATACAATCATATGATGGATAAATTAGGAGTTTATAGTAATAGATCTCACAATGAACTTTGAAATACACACTTACACCCTATTACATTTTTCTTAACCAAATGACACTACAACATACTAATCCACAGTTAAAATTTGAATATATATCTAACATGTAAACTCAAAAATCCTACAAACATACATGTTGAACTAATTGTAACTCTATAAATTTGTGAAGCTCCATTTCAATCTTTGTATGAGATTACCCACATGAAATTAGAGGGTTTTCATCCTATGATCTCCAAGAATTCAAGGGGCTTCATCCTTGAATCTTGTAGATGTAGAACAAGTGCAAAAAGCATAAGAAATCTGTTAATTTTATAAAAGATATCCCATAATGAGATCACCACATATTTATACACAAGATGCCCAATTTACACTCTTTGCTTTGGGAAGACATGTGTTATAAAAAGTAAGAAATTCTCATCTTTTATCTATTTTCCATAATCCACTTAGAGCTCACTTTATTCTTTTTTGCTTCTACTTCCAATTTGCCCAAATTTGACCCACTTATGAAATAGAAAGTTTCCCTGGAACTCCCATCCATATCCTCTCCTAGAAGTCAATGTCCCATTTGGAAAGTTTCTTTAGACACTCCTCATTAATTCCACCATGCTTAAATAAACATTAATATCCATTTTATAAATCAATTTATTAAACCTTTAAACTCTAAAAAGTGATTTATTTTATTTTTAAAGCATTTCCAACGCTAAAAGTCACTTTTAAGCACCTCATCATTTAAATCTTTTTGTTCTCTTTCCAACAAGCTGTAATACTCAAGTGCCTGATTGATTATTTTAATTAAAATGGTAACCTTTATAAAATTAATTAAATGTATCTCAATAATATACCTAATTAGTGATAATGGTTGAAAAACATTGGAATCGAAGACTAACTCTATAGGAGTGATTCTGATGATGAAAGATGATAAACCGAACCTACTGTGTGACTTATTAAAAATAAATGTTCCCTCTAAGAATATTGGAGCCTAAATTGTAAGCTAAAAATAATATGTGAAAGTGTCGTACAACTCCACTAAACCATTATATCTCACTAGTAACATCAAAATACCCCCTTTTATTAGGCTGACACAAACCCAAAAATTTAGTACCAATTGTACTACAAGAGAACTCAAAAATGGGGACATTACAGTCCTCCCTTCCCAAAGATTGCTTGTCCTTAATCAATGCCATCATAAACCCAAAATCAAAATATTGAACTAGACTAAAATGAAAAACAATCCCAGGGTCCCAAGTCAACCTAGGAGATCTATAGTACCATCCTCTCTAGGCACTACCTGTAGGGTACCAACACAAGATACCTCCAAATCCACCTATATGAAGAACAATCAAATGTTGCATAAAATTAGTCAACTCAGATAATTGCTCTTTGAAAAAACCAAACTAATGTACTATATGACTAAACTCCAAAAATTCAACATTAGCTCTCTCATCCCCAATAGTTGTTGAACTATAAAATAATGTAATCCCAGGGTTCCAAGTTAGTCTTAGAAAGGAACCACCCTATTGACATTGTACCACTCTGATCATAATTATATGACCATCATACCTAGACTACATTCTCATCTCCTAGAACCCCAAAAATTAATCATCATCAAAACCCAAGTTGAAATACCTAAAAGGGTTGGACCTACTAACATGAATTATATCCTATGAAGGCATCTCAGTGAAGTTGATGTTTGTAAATTCACTACTAGACTTGATCGTAGGTATAGGAAAAGAAAATTTTCTTAGCCATAAATAATAAGTATAAGCTTATCCCCTCATAACATCCTAAAAATTAAATAGACCAATCATTGTCACAACTCTAAAATTTGCCAACCAGGGAATGCCTCTACTATCGCCAACTAAAGACATGTCATTGATGCTTAATCTCCAAGTGTCAATGGAATAGTTCTGAATACACCAACACACCCAACCTAATATAATCAATAAGGCATCATCTAAATATATTCATAACATCTCCATGAATTATCTATAGTGATTATCACTCATCATAGTAGAAGCAATAAATAAATAAACTATGTCCAGAAAAACTCTAACAACCAGCTGCCCTAAAGCCTGCCAAAACTCAAAATCAATCTAGTCATAAAAATATATCACCATAACTAATGTGTAAATGTAATGGCAATGATAATTTTTAAATCCTACTTAAAACATAGGTGAGATGAGTATTAAAGTAACTAAAGAGTCATCTACTGTGGTTAAATCACCTCCATCAACTAGCTTCAACCATAAAGTACTCAACTATTGGTTAGAAGAATCCATCCAAATCATCTATGGGATATGAAATGAAGACATGTATAGGCTAATAAAAAAGTGGAAAACAATACTAACACTAAGATTTTTCCCACAACTCCAATCCTGAGATAACGCCTCACAGTTAAGAATTGTACCTGGATCCCAAATCCTATGATCAACTCCAATCTCATCACTAGAACCAGAAAGAGTTCCTTCATCCAAATCAAAGGGTGGATTATCATAAGTTACCTCAAACAAAGGGGTATCAATAAATTTAATATTATCCTCAACTCCAAAATCAGACCAATCCTCTTGCTGATCCATACTCTTATTTTTAGATTTTTGGGGAGAATGTGCAAGTTCAAACTCTCATGAATACAATCAAGCTCCTCCATTACCTATTTAATTTCCTTCACCCTTTCTTTGTTATCTTGCTCTCTAAATTATTTGGCCTCATATATTTGTTCATTTTATTCAATAAGTTCCTCTTGGTTACTTTCCAAAACAAGCTTTGTGGAATCTAGCTCAATGGTGAGATCACTAACCTTTCCTCTTAACTACCTAATCATAGACAAAGTCTCATCTACCAACTTGGTGGCTACATTTCTATCATTCATCATGTGTAAGAAATTTGATTTTATTCCCTCCATAATGTTCTTCATCATGTGCAAATCAGCAAGGAGAACACTTTTCTCATATTGGTTTCTTGGTGTCATGAGGATGAGTTTTTCAATAAGGCTTATTATGTCATCCAATCTAGATAATGTTTGCACTTCATTTTTAATATACAAAAAAAACTAATTTTTCCAATCATGTTCAATAAATGATAATAAAATAATACTATGAGGAAAAATAGAACCAGAATCTTTATCATACCTTTCAGTAGTGACAACATGGCTACCCCAAGTCGCATGAACCTCCATTTTTAAGCTTGACTCATCATCATCATTTTTGCTTTATTCATGCCTATCATCTGAAAGTACATTAGTAAACTCATCATCAATATCTACTCCACTAAAAACATAAAGGGAGTCATATTACTTAGTGTCATTATTGGATGAATCCAAAATGGGATCCAAGTCTATTATTTTTTCCTTTTCTTCATGCACAACCTTATCCACAGTAGTTGCATGCATGACCAAAGAGTCATCCTGAGGCTCCACTCAAATTCATCATGTTTCAAATCAAACACTGCATCATATTTTTCATCTATGAACTCTCTTCAACCACCTGCTCCTCATTATCCAATAAAGAGTTTAGCTTCTTCCCACATCGATTAATCACCCTATGATCTAATTTATTTTTAACTGATAGAATTCCATGTTTCCCCTTCTTCCTATTAGTCGATAGGATATAAAGAAGAGATTGAGGAACATCATCACTCTCATCAATAGTCAGTACCATAATAGTTTTCATGGATGCAATAGCATCATCATCATGTTCTTTCCTGATTGTGGCAAAGAAATGGTGAAACATGTTGTAGATCAAATCATTCATTCCCAAATCTAGCATAATGTTACTTAATCTGATTTCTACAAATGTTTTAAGTATAATAGCCCTTCTATAATAGTGATAACTTTTGATACCATCAATATCCTAAAAACTATCCACCATCAATTGAATTATATTTTTAATGTATTATCATCATAAGGAGATTTAAGAATTAAAATTCTCATGATTTCACTCAAACATGAAGTAACCATGAGCCTTATCTCTTTGTCTGTGTGTTTCAACCAACTATGCTAACTTAAAAAAGTGACTGCAAGATTAAGAATTGTCTAAAATAGTTCAAAAGGTGACTACTCAACAAGGATCAAACATTCTTATAATTTTTTCAATGTGATCAAAGCATCATTCCTTGGTTGAGATATAATACTGAGCTTACTACCTAATTTGTAGAGTAATCTTATCAACCATTTTCTATCTTTTGTTTCCATGCTTCAAATTGAATGTCAATTTCCTAAATTACCCAAAGGTTGGCAGGAGCTTTAGCTCTGATACCATTGTAATAACCTTGGTATTAAATTTCAAGAAAAAAGTACTCAAATTTTCATGCAAAATTACTCAAATCTAAAATGTTACCCAAATCACACACATGCATTAACATACACACACTTTTGAATGATGTGCATGATCCTAAAACCATTCAAAGTTGACATGCATGCAAAAGAACACACCAAATTGATATCTCTGATTTATGATTATGAAAGATACAATCATATGATGGATAAATTAGAATTTTATGGTAATAGATATCACAATGAACTTTGAAATACACACTTACAACCTGTTATGCCCATCTTAACCAAATTTCACAACATACTAATCCACAGTTGAAATATGAATAGATCTCTGACATGTAAACTTGAAAATCCTGAAAACATATATGCTAAATTGATTACAACTATGTAACTCTATGAAGCTCCATTGCAATCTCTATATGAGATCACCCACATGAAATCAAAGGGTTTTCATCTTGTGATCTCCAAGAATCTAAGAGGTTTCATCCTCGAATCTTGTAGATATAGAATAAGTGTAACAAGCATAAGAAATATGCTAATTTACCAAAATATATCCCATAATGAGATCACCACATCTTTATACACAAGATGCCCAATTTACACTCACTTTTTGAAGACATGTGTTAGAAAAAGCAACCAACTTTCCTCTTTTATTTACTTTCCATAATCCACTTAGATCTCATTTTTTACTTCTTTTCTTCTACTTCCAACTTTCCCAAACTTGACCCACTTAAGAAATAGAAAGTTTCCCTGGAACTCCCATCCATATCCTCTCTTAGAATTCAATGTCCCATTTGGAAATTTTCCTTAGACACTCCTCATTAACTCTACCATGCTTAAATAAACATTAATATCTTTTTTATAAATCGCTTTATTAATTTATTAAACCTTTTAACTCCAAAAAGTGATTTATTTCATTTTTTAAACATTTTGGATGCTAAAAGTCACTTTTAAGCATCTCATCATTTAAATTTTTCCATGCTCTTTCCAATGAGCTATAATAATCAAGAAAACAATTAATTATTTTAATTAAAATGACAACCTTATTAAAATTAATTAAATATAGCTCAATAATATACCCAATTAGTGATAATGGTCAAAAATCATTGGAATCAAAGACTGACTGTGTAGGAGTGATCTTGATGATGAAAGATGATAAACAGACCCTATTAGGTGACTTAATAAAAATATATGCTCCCTATAAGAATATTGGAGCCAAAACTGGAAGCCAAAAATAACATTTGAAAATGTCATACAACTTCACTAAACCATTAAAGCTAACTGGTAATATCAAAATACCCCTCTAATTAGGCTAACACAAACCCAGAAAGTCAGCACCAACTTCACTGCAAGAGAACCTAAAAGTGGGGATATTATAAGTAAGGTGTATTTGAAATATAGAAATTGGATTAGGGTTATCAAATGATTAAAATCAAATAGCTCTAAAAAGGTAGTAGGAGTTCAAGACATTGATAGGGGTAATATGCTAGTTACCTACAAAATAATCCTCAATAAATTTATCTACCTTATCAAAGGAAGTCTGTATTTCTATGAGAGGGATTTAGAGAGTAAAGTGTCAGATGATGATTGAATAATGTGAACATTTTCATGACCCATAGACTCCAACAAAGAGATAAAACTTTGCATACCCTATTTAGACCATTACAGTCATATGTGTGTTGAACAGTCTTACAAAAGTAGTCTTGGAGAAGTGGAGCCAGTTGAATCTTGGATATACCATTGAGGCCTTAAATAAATGTTTAAGGATATACACAAACATTTCATTAAAACTCAGACTCAAGCAATAAGATAAAATAAGCAGTTAGGCCCCTATTCAACCTCAAAAGGTCTTGAGTGTATACATAGCCTATTAGGTAGTAGAATGAGATGATACCTAGTCAATATGAGATCAAGTGGGGTTGAAAGAACATTTAACCCTAAAAATATGTTAAATAACACATATAAACACTTCATGAGATCTTAGAATCCTATAAAAAAGGAAAAATGGGAGAAAATAGTGAGCTAGGGTTGCATAATCAGTTTGACTTGAAAACCCTAGGCCTAGAACATTAAGGTGTGGAGAGAATTTATGAAGAAATATGTTCATAAAATAATTGGAATATGTAAATATGTATGTCATGGCCTTATTCAGATCATTGAATATCAAAACAATCTCAAGAAATACACCTACTAACTCAATTCTCTCCCATACCTCATAGAATGCTTGTTTTCAACTTGAGAGGTTAATTTCTTTTGCTTAGTATAGTTAGGAGGATTTTCATGGTACCTTGTTATCCTAGGGTAAATTATCCACCCTAATGTGCTTCAATTTTGTGGAATTGGTTTTAGGATTCATACGTCCAACTTTATGAATCATCCTTAAGAACCCAAACCACATTCAAGCTGCCAAGGAGGGCTATAAAGACCAGTTTATAGAGATTGAATTATAAATCACATATAATGCCATATTTTTATCTTAAAACCTCTCTTATATTCTTTTATACTCCAAATTTCTCACCCACATGTACTTGATCTATATGAACTATTATATGGATTGCCATAAATGCATTATTTTATGTGTTTTTTAGTGTTTTATACCAAAATTGGCATGGATTTTTGTATTGGAATGGGTAAATTTAATCACATACTTCCCATATGTTTCACAATTTAAGGAGTATTTTAGATCCAAAATCCACTTTTTAGGCCTAGAGGCCTAATTAGGCCTAATTGATAGAAGCGATAGGCAGAAAAAGTAGACTTCCACTTAGATTTAAATCATGACATTTGGTATGGAATTGTAAGGCCATATAGGGTCCTATAATATTCCCTTATTTTTTTAATATCATCCATACAACTCACACACAAGGATATTTATATAAAAAGGCTATAAGGAATGAGGCCTATTTGAGGCTTTTGGTAGAGACTGACTTATTGGGGATAGTTTTAGGCCTCAAAATAGATTTTTTTAGGTAAAATATGATATGAATAATACACCCATGAATTTTGGATAACCTATAGTAACTAAAACCAATTTTTGACACTTATGTGCAAAATAGGCCTAAGGAGATGAAGAACCTTCTAGACACCTTGCAAGAGAAAGAGGTGATGTGTAAAAAAGAACCTATTGGGGTTAGATGAGAGGTGTAAATAGTAGAGAAAACATGTATGATAAATTTATATGACCAATAATAAGGACACTTGTCCTTCAACATGTCAAGAAGAAGGGAAGTCTTCAAGAGTTGGTCAAGGTGTCAAACAAACTTTTCAACTCCCATGCCACTTGGAGAGCTAGAGCATCTAAAAAGGAGTAACACATGGTGTCTTGGACCTATTAAATATATTACCTAGCTCTTCTTATTTTTTCAACTTACATGAACTTATCTACTCTCTTTCCTACACTCTTCTCTTTTCTCAAACTTGTGCTATATATTGAGCCACTTTGGCTTTGAAATGTATCCTCCACCTGGCTATGGAAAATCCATACCCATTTTATTTTTCTTTGATCAATAAAAAAAATAATGTTTTACCTCATTTTATGACTACATGTAGTGATAAAACTCTAAATGGTTGATCTTATTAAGTGTAGATGTATATCACCTTGTTTGTGTCCTATTTATCTTGCCTCATGTGGTTGTTTCTCTATTGCAGGTTCTAGTTGGTTTCAATGGGGGTCTCTTATGGGTTTTGAAGTGGAATTATTCTTCCTCTTAGCCTTACAATTCCTTACACTTATACAAAACATTGATGCAATAACTTCATTCTAGGATGTGTGTATGTTTATTTTGTCTTGTACGTCTTAGCGTATTGTGCAATGTGTGGTAGTGGCCAATAAATTTTGGTGTATAACCACTATAGTTAGGTTTATTTCAGTTATTTCTTACCTTTTCCAAGAAAAAAATTAGTAATTGAGCCTAAGTTATTCATCAAGGGAGGTTATTCCTTCAATCCAGAGTTTTATCCATGCTATAGACAACCCACAAGTCTAGGGGTAATCCCATGTTTAACCAAATTTGGAGAAGTTTGAACAACCTTCTCCTAGGGTGAAAAATTTAGTTATAATAGTAATTAGGAATTGGAGACCCATCACTTTTTTCAATGTTTCCTATAAAATTATAGCTAAAGCATTAGCTCTTATAATCAAACACTTGCTTCCCTTAATTGTACGAAGTGAGGAAACTGGCTTCATTAAGCATAGATATATTATAGCTAATGGTATTGTTGTTTGGGAAGATATGAAATGGGATATAATATCTAACCCTAAGGTTTTGTTCATCAAGATTGATTTTGAAAAATCTTATGATCAAATTGAATGAACTTTTATAATAGCTATGCTTCAAGCTCTAAGGTTTACTCCCAAGTTTGTTCACATTGTCAATATATTATTTTAAGTTGTTGGGGCATGTATTACCATAAATGGCTCCAAATATCAACACTTTTAGCTCCATATATCCATTAGACAAGGTTTCCCCTTGCTCCCTCACTTTATGTTTTGGCTACAAAATGATTTAATTATCTATTGGCCAGTTATGTTTCCAAGGGTCTGGTCTAGGGGTCTCTCTTCCTAATTTAGATCACCAATTGATTAATGAGAATTTTATTGATTATTCCTTCCTCACTCTGTAGGAGGATAAAGACTCAAGCATGCCATGGAATGTTTATATATCTTTTGTCTTGTATTTGGGTCATATATTCAGTGGTGTAAGACTTAGTGTTATTGATAATATCTATCACCCAAAACTCCTTTGTTGGAGGGATATATGTGGAAATGGATCCTTCTAAGGGTTTAGTTGAATTTATTAGGCATTCCATTTGCTTTTATAGCTTCTCTTATATAATTTTGGTCATCTATGGTTCAAAGAGTTGAGTAAAAAATCACCTTTTGGATCACTAAGCATTTGACTTTGACCTATAAATTCTAGATTTGTTCTAAGTTGCTCATTACTACTCATGTATACTATTCATATTGTTAGGATCCTTCTAATGCCTCTTATGAAAATATTGAAAAGCTTCTTCAAGACTTTATTTGGGACAATTCTGAGGGAACCAAGGTTTTAATAGAGTCTCTTGGGCTATCTATTGTCTCCCTAAAGTATCTGGTGGGTTGGGACTCATAGAAATCAAGATTCAAGGGCTCACTCTATGGGTTAAATTGATTATAAGAAGCTGGGAAGGGGATGAATATTGGAAAATTTTGCTAAAGCACTACATCTCTCAAGGTTTCCCACTTGGCAAAAAACCCTAGAAAATAATTAGCTTTCATAATGCACTTATCTTACTGGTGATAATCAAAGTAAGGGGGCCTTTTGTCATGAAAAGTATTTGGAAGGCCTAGGAAAATCTCAAACCCCGCCTCATTTGGATGGGGAATGGGTTTAGAAGTGGTCTTTCTCTAATCTCTCAGTCATTATGGTGGTCTCCCCAATTGAACTTCCACAATATCCCCTTTGCCATTGTCCCCTAGATCAAAAGCTTGAGGATGCTTAATAAAGGTATTCTCATGGTTGTTATCTATTTTGTAAGGAATCTAGGGAATAGCTTCCTTGGCCTTTGCTAAAATAAAATATCCATCTTAATAAACAAGATACATAATCCATTTTAGAATTATAGAGTTCCATACTTGATGAAAACTTGTACAAAATTGGAGTTTCCTCAATTACATCATGGTGGAAGGATTGGTTTTAGCCCACAACCACACTATTTCATTGCTACTCTCCTCAATTGGGTTAAAATTTGTTGGCCCCTTATCATATTGATATTTAGCATATTGATATGGATGCCCTCAATCACTAGTGGTCTCTCCAATCTCTCCATCAGGTTTGGGCTCAAAGATTTGATAATATATGGGTGTCTTGTATTGAGCCCAAAAAACCCCATTTCCTTTTTTGTATTATCTACCAAGGTATGCTTATGGGGAATAGGCTCAAGTACATGGAGGTTTTAAATCCCTCTTGCCCACCTATCATCACCCAGAAACTATCAAGGATCTATTTTGGTTTTGCCCTCATGCCCAGTCAACCTAGAGATGGGTTCATACCCTTTTCAAACCCTTTAAGTCTGAAATTTTTAATTGGAAAATGGCTCTCCTAGGGGACTCCACCCTGTTGCCTTCAAGATAGAATAGATTCTAGTAAATTTTCTATAGTGATATTTTGTTTCAGATTTGGAAATCTAGAAATCATGCATGCTTTAATAATGAAGTTATGGAAAAAAGTTGTAACTAATAAATTTGTTGTGATTGATAATGTTACCCTTCAAATATAGAGTCAAATAGATAAATTATGGCTTGATCTTCACCATCTACAACTCCTCCCAGACCATTGGAGGAAGGTTCCTTGTGCAGTCAATCATGATCCTACTGATCCCCTTAACTAAAGATAACACTAACTAGAGGTCCAATAATGATTTGAGGGATTGCATCCTTGAGTGACTCTTAAAATATATATTTTACCAAGATGTGTGATGATAGATGAACTCATCGAGGGCCCTTGAAGGAAAATTTATAGGATATTCCATTAACCCTGATGGTCTCCTACACCATAAATGACACATTTATATACCACATATTAGATATTTATAATATTTGATCTTTTCATAGGCCCATTAAGCCACATATTCAAGTCATCAAATGGTAAATAAGGTTGATGATAATATTATCCAATTATACTTTTGGCCTTATATATGCAAATACATTTAGATTTTATATCCATATACATTGAGGTGTTAAGGAAAAACATTAGCATCATGTAGGGATATGATATCTCATGATATGTTGGAATGTGAATGGGATACCATTTCCATGGAGTTTATTTTTTTTCTCCATATATCTACTTATTAATATGGTTCCATCATGGTGACTAGACAAGTTGACCAAATTGGTGCACAATTTTCCCACTAAGACTGCCTATAATGACACAACAGTAGCTAAAGTATTTTTGGATTAAATATCCTAATTACAAAATATAAATGAGAATATCATATTTGACTGAGATATTATATATACCTATGAATTTTTTACCACTTTTCAAAGAGCATTGGGAAATGTTCTCAATTTCAACATTTCCTACTATCATAAGATAGATGAAAAAATGAGCAAATTAACTAGGTTTTAAAGGATATGTTATGTATTAATGTTATTGATCAGCAATCCAATTTGGAGGACTACCTATACATAGTGGAATTCACATATAATAATAGCTACCAAAAATACATTGATATGTCACCTTTTGATGATTTATAAGGTAAGGAGTGCAAGACTACTTTAATTTGGGACCATTTAGATGACTATTTTTCCATTGAACATGTTTTTTTGTAGGATATGGAATGATTGGTAGTTAACATATGATAGTGCTTACATGATAATCAAGAGTGTTATAATAGGTATGTCACTTTCAAGAGGATGGATCAAATGTATTTTGTCAACAAAATGTTTTTTCTGCATGTGTGACCTCTCAAGAGCCCCAGTCATTATAGAAAAATATCTAAGATCACCCCATATTTTGAAGAACACTTTGATATTATAGAGAGGGTTGGACAAGTATCTTATCAACTAGCATTGCCACTTATTCTATCTTAGGTTAATTTTTTTTTCATGTATTATTTTTGCATAAATATATTACAGATATATCACATGTTTTAGATTAATTTTCCTTGAAGATCGTAAATGACAAGTAGGTTATTTTAGACCCTATCATGATTTTAGAGCATAGAATGCTAGCCCTTCTAGGGTGAGACCTCAAACTAGTTAGGGTTCAATAGGGCATATATGATGAGTAGGATTTCACATGGGAGGATGCAATACCATTACATGCTCAGTACCCATAACTCTTCATGTGACTTCTTAGATTAAGACTTTATGAGTGGTGGCGTACGTCATTCCAACTTTGGCTTCAATTTTTCTATTTCATTATATATGGATAAATGACCACTATATTACTTATATGGGTTATTTTCAAACTCATTATAAATATTTAATTGATATATATCTCACTTATGGATATGATTATTTAATTTATCTTGTTTTTATTGTATGATGAGTATGATTTTATGACATTACCATGACATTAAGATTATAATTATGAACATTTTGGTTGACTCTTTGAATCTATATGGATATATACATATATTTTGATGATATGGATTTGTTATGTATAAATTATAATGTTTTATTATTGCTAATTTATTACTCATCTATAATTGCATGGTTAGATATTCACATTTTGGTATGATTAGATACTAGTTCACTAATCATGTATGAAGTTACATTTTTCCTATGAACCCATGGTGGGTATAATCAAGAGTTGGAGATGAGTTTTTTGTGTGCATATGATCACAAGTATATATGTGGGTGTGAAGGCATCGATGATGGGATTCACAAAAATTAAATAACATTTATTGAAGACATGATGTCGTTGTTGTTTTTGTCATTGTTGTTGTTATTGTTGTTGTTGTTGTTGTTATACATGAACATTATGATGTGTGTAAGGAGTGTGTAGGTGACAGGGGATTAAGGTAAAAATAATGACAATATTTTGACCATTGACCAAGTTATACATATTCTAAACTTTTCATAGGGCCTTGTTTTGAATCTTTTGTGAACCACATATGTGTACCTTCACGTCAATGTGTTTTGATTTTGAAAATGTCCTCGTTAACCCCAATGAACTTGGAAGGTATTCAATAATAACATTGATAAAAAATAGTCTTTCATGATTAATCCCTAGGCATATAAACCTTGAGGGAACCATTTTCTAGGTATAAATTATTAGAATTTTAGAAGAACCAATTTCCTACTTCCTCCCACCCCCACCCCCACCCACAAACCAAAAAAAAAGTGTCATTGAAATTTGAATTTTTTGATACTTTCTATAATTTATAGTTCAAGGATTGTTTCTCTAGGAAGTTCCTAGGGAGAAGAGAATTTGAATCCTAGAAAAGGACATTTGTCTCTCTTTCACATGTTGATAAAGACACCAACTCTCTCCTTTATATGGAATATTTACAATCATTTTTCCATTATTTTTATTGCAATATAATTTGGAGATCTTGGAGTAGATTTACATAAAGTATAGGAAAGGATAGATGAACACAATATAATTCATATTGTTTATAAATTCAAGTGGGTTATATTATTCCATTTATATAAGCTTGTGTAGGACACTATATATTATGTGTGTGATTAATTTGTGTGAACTATACTTGGGTAAATAGGGAAATAAGGGACCTTGTTGAAGAATGTTTGGGAGAATTCATGGATGCTAGAGATAATCTAGATTCCAAAGAATGGAAGTTATGAATCCTATTTTTCATTTTTATTTCTTACCTTTACTTGTTATTTTTTCCTTTAATTAGATGGGTATGTTGATTTATATAAGGGTAGATGTTTCCTTCTAGTAGATGTGAATCCTACTCTGAGTTGTATTTTTTCCATATCCTACTTTTCCTCTTCCAACCCCTTTTTAATAAAGTATTAGGGATCAATCTGGCTAGGTTGCATCAATTGTTGGCTAGATTTGAAGCCATGAATGTCAATATTTATTTATTTTTTACAACCACATGGTTGTGTGTGTTGGTATTCTTGGATCACCTCTTAGGCTTGGGGGTTGATGAGAGCAATAGATTCTTAATACTATCATATAAATGGGAGGTACACTTATCCCCATCCACCTCATGTTAAGTTTTAGTTATATTAAATTTTTGTTTGTTGACTTAGATTATTGAAGAAAGGGAAGTTATTGGTAGATGAAGAAATTGTTAAAGTGATTGTTCCATTTCCGTGAATAAAATAAAATTAATTTATGTTATTTAATATGCATTAGGTCCCTCAAATATTGAGTTATTGAGTGAATTATGATTATAAATAATAATTGAATTAGACATATAAAATCATTGCTTATGGTGTAACAAATTTTATATTTTATGTTTATTTTTCTGGATGTTAATTATTATACTTCAAGGTGCTTCTCATAACTATATATGTAACCCATAAAAAGTCATTTGTATTATAACTGTAATTGTTTATAATTACATGAGAGAGCTCGAGAATGATTCTTTTGTAATTGTACATGTGTTTCTTCTTGCTAGGAATCTTGAAAAAAATTGGATGTAATTTTAAATAATTGCTTATGAGTTAAAAATTATTCCATGGAAAATAAAAGTCTAAATATTTCCTTAATTTTTGTCAAAAGAACATTTAGAAGAATAATTTGTGTTTTTCAAGAATTAAAGCTTCAAGCACTAAGTATTTTTGGAATAGAAGTTTTTGATTTTATTTAAAATGAAAAAAAAACCTTCATACTTTAATTATGAATTTTAAAATATTTACCAGAATATATGCATGTGTTGTGTAAAAAATGATGAAAATCTCCAAATTAGATGAGAAAGCAATATGTTATTGAAACCAAAAGGATTTAGATTTATTATATAGCCTTTTTAAAACAAGGAAGAAATAAAATTTAATGTATAAATATATATTTTTTTAATATAGGGTTAGGCATTCTAGATAAGAGACCAAACCCATTAAAAGGGTCATGAGATCCATAACTTTCTCATGTTTCATTACCATGTAAATACCTACAACTAATAGAAGTCATGCTAGATTATCAAGATTGGAAAGCTTTTAAATTTAAAAACAAAACAAAATTAAATTAAATTAAATTTTCACCTTAGCTTTTTTTTTTTCTTTTTTTTGAAAAAAGAAATTGATTTTACTCTTGATTAGCCATCAAGTTGGTTTTTTAACCAATATTACCGCATGTTGTGTTTTTACCCCATAGAGGTGGGGTTGAAGTGTACTATCCAAACTTGAGCAAACTCCTTTGGTTGATACACAATTTGGTCACAGTGCTCATCTAATATGTGGTTGATCTCCATATCCATGTGAAGTTTTTCCTCTATTAAGATATTTTGAATGAATTATTCTTTGGAAACAGGTTTATTATACAACTTGAGATGGTGTTCATTGAACATGAAAGAGAATATGACCAAATGGATTGTGAATAGATTGACTACTCCATTATCAAACACATTTTCTATCTTATAAGGGCTTAACCATCTAGTTTGAAGTTTCCCTTTGTGGTCCTTTTATTTGAAATCAAATAGCAATGCCTAATCACCTGGCTAAAACTTGTGTGTTTTAATTAAACTATCATGTAATTTTATCCTTTGTTTCAAAATTATTTTTGTATCATTTCTCTTTGCGATTTATTCAAATCCATGCCAAGTTATAGGGCAGTCTATAGAAGTTTGATTTCAAACATTAGAGGAAGAAAAATCTTCTTACCATATACCAATTCATAGGGTGTGAACCCCATGGTTATCTTTCATATGATCCTATAATCCCATAAAGCCTGTAGAAGACGTTATGCCTAGTCATGGTGGTGTAAAATTATTGTTTTGGTAAGGATTATATTTTATTCTTTATTGTTGACTTCAACTTGGTTGTTGGATTGTGGATGATAAGAAGTAGAATTATTATGCCTGAATTCATATTCTCATACAAGGGCTATAATTAAATTAGACATGAATTGTGGACCTTCATTGAAGATTATCTCTCGTCTAACTCCATATATTATGCATATCTATTCATAAAATAATTATGTTACCTTTTCATCACATACATGAGCTAAATCTCTAACCCCTACCCATTTGGTGAGGTAGTCGATGCATACCAAAATATACTCCTTGCCTTGAAAATGTGGATTTATTGGGCCAATAAAATCAATCACCCATTTTTCAAAGGGCTCCAAAACTAATTGTGGCTAAAACAACATCTCATCCACACATGTGAGTTTTAACATAGATTAGCATATGTCACATTGGTGAGTATATGTAATAGCATGTTTGTGTAGATTAGGCCAATATTAACTTGTAAAGATCTTTTAAGATATCCTCTTTTCTACAAAATATCCCATGTAGGATTCATCATGGTAAACTTGGAGGATATCAAACGCTTCATCTTCTAAGACACACCTATGCATGATTAAATTAGGTCAAGTGTGAAAAATATATCTAGAGATCCATGAATATGAGATGATTTTGGCCATCAAGTTGTATTTTTATTAGGTTAAAAGTGTGGAGGATTTTGACCTACAGCTAAATATTTATCAATATCTAAAAATCGAGTATTAATTGTCAAAGTAAATAGATGTTCATCAAGAAAAGAATAATCTATTAGTGGATTATTTTCGTCAGATTATAATCGAGATAGAAAATATGAAACTATATTATCTTTACCAAGCCTATCCAAACTATTAATGTCAAATTCCTATAATAATAAAAACCATCAAATTGTCCTACTAGTTACTATTGGTTTGATCATTAAATATCTAATGTCAGCATGATAAATATAAAACAAAATAGGATAACTAGTAATGCAATGTCATAATTTATTTATAACATACACTATTACAAGGAATTCCTTATATGTAACTATGTAATTCAATTATGTATGTAGATTATTGTTGATGAAATATACATAATAGTTGAGTGACCCATATTTTTTCTCAAGGACTTCCCCAAGTGTTGTTTCAGATGCATCAATATAGATGCAGAAGGGTAGATTCCAATATAGACCTCTCAACATCGGTGATGTCATAAATATTTAAGAGTTTTAAAAGCTTCATGGAATGCATCATTACATACAAAGTCATCATCTTTTCCTATCAAAACAAACAAAGGATTTGTTATCTTGTAAAAAAAATTGATGAATCTACAGTAATATCTAGCATGTCTTAAGAAACTTCTCACATCTCATCATTTTTGTGGTGTAGGAAAGTTTGTTATCATCTCTATCTTAACAAAATATACCTTGATTATTGAATTGTAAATATGGTTTCCTAATAATGTACCTTCTTGCATTAGCATCTAACACTTCTCATGACATAGTGACATGTTATTATCTTAACAACGTTAGATACATTTTTCTAAGTTGGTGATAGATTCATCATAAGTGTTACCATAGACCATGGATTCATCCATACATATTTTGATAAATTCATGAGATAGATTATAGAAAATTCTCTAGAAAACCCTTTAAAAGGTGTCAAGACCATTGCATATCCTAAATTCGAGGACTAAGTAGGTGTAAGTCCCCAAGGGCATGTAAATGTTGTTTTATCTTGGTCTTCTAGGGAAATGTTGATTAGGTTATATCTGCTAAAACCATCAATGAAATAGAAGTATTTGTTTCTAAAGAGGGTGCCAATAACTTGATCAATGATTATGAGGTGGAAATGATCTTTCCTTGTGGAACTATTTAACTATCTATAGTCCACATAGATGCATCATTTTTTTCTTCTTCATTGGGACAATGACAAGTAGAAATACTTACTAGTTATTGGATATGGGGTATATAAATCTTACATCCAATATTTTTTTATTTCAATTAATAAAAAATTTAGACAATAGGGTTTACCCTTTGTTGAGGTTGATTAATGGGGTTTCACTCTTATTTAATGTATATATGGGGAGCGTATAAATTAGGGTTTATCCCTCGCATATCATTTTAATCCCATGAAAAGTTTGGTTTTTGTTTTTTTTAGCATGGTGACTAGCTAGGTGTTATATTGGGGATCTAATTTATTATTGATGTTGAGGGGTATTTCCAATAGCTTGTCCACTTATTTTGATAGGATTATCATAGATTCAATGTTCCCTAGAAGAGTGACAAGGTAGCAAGGGTGTGACAAGAGGTTATGGAAAGTTTGGATATCCTTTGTGTCTTAGCATTCATCTTCTAGGAAGATATTACTAAGGGGAAAATGTGTGCATTCGAGGAGATTGTCTACATGATAGTCTGTTGTATACGTATTTTGTATGACATTGGAAGTGATTGTCTTCATCTTGTGTTTGTAAGAAAGGGATGCATTCAATGGTGAGCAGGGTTCGAAAGTTAACTTGGCCACCATCCTCAAATTCTACCCATATAGATGTTTTTCCATCAGATTAAGGTTGATTTGGTGGATATAAAATAATTTTTTTCATAGTGGTTCCATTAAAAATGAGCATGTTCCTTGACCTAAAACTAATGAATGTATCAGTTATAGCCAACCAAGGTCTACCTAAGATCAAAAGGTATCCACCTAGGTTTTTTTTTGGGTTGTAATATCATTAAATCAAATGGATACTCCAATGAGTCTACTATGATAACAAGGTCTTCTATGACTCCTTTAGGTTTTATAGTTGAACAATCAGCGTAATAGTGTGTGTTTCACAAAGTCCTATAAGTCTAAGTTTCCTAAAAAATTATTTGGTCATGGAATTGGTGGCTTCTCCTAAAATAATTAAAGTGTTTTTAATAAGGGTTTCATTAATGTATAATACATCAAAAACTAGGCTACTTGGGTCAAAGTATTTAGTTGGGATAATGTTACCCAACATGATGTCTATAAGTTGTCTAACCATTTGATAGTTTTGGGATCCTTTTATCACCGAATAGGTTTCTTATGGAAAAGTATTTGGACATATTTAGTATAAATGGGAACATCTGTAAGTTATTAAAAGAAATTAATTTTGATTCAAACATTCTTCATCTGACTTACAAGGTCAAATTTTGATTCTAGCTCTTATTTTAGAAGATTTAGTATTTTTAGAAAAGGGCTATTATTTGGTGTTATTTGTTCAGTGAATGTGTTAGGTTCAAGAGTCAGATTGTTATTGGATGGTTGTTGGTTAGTTGGTGTGTTTGAGACCTCTGCAAGAGGCTTTGTTATTATGGGTGGAGTGGGATTTGGGAGAGTCTTTCATGAATAGAGTTCAACATTTTTAACTTCTACCAAATAAGGGGGGTAAGTTATCACATCATTATTATATGTCAGATAAATCATATTATTTTTGGTATAGTTTGCGAGTTGGGTATATAATTTTGGAGGTATGGGTGGAGGTGGATTTGGATTGATTGGAATTAATGTTGATTTTTTTTTCAGGTGAGGTTGTGGAAGTTATTGAAGTGTAGCTTTTTGGCTGGGCTAAGGATGATTCCCTCACCATGACTGTTACCTTTTGTTGGAGGGTGGGTTCCATTGATAATTCTGATTTTGTGGCTACCATGGATACTATTGAAATTAGTTATAGTTGGTTTGGGATTGAGGATTTTTTCAATTCCAATCTTTGGGCTTGGGGTGGTTGATTATAGGGAGTAAATACATGCCAATTAAGAGGAACAAAAAAATATGAATTGAAATATGGATAACTAGATGGCATACTTGAATTATGTGACCTTTATGACCAAGGTTTTCATTAGGATACATAATATATATGCACTCCATATCCTCCAATGTCATGAATCTCCAATGCACCAATATCTTTTCCTATTATGCTTTTTACTTTGACATGAGTAGTGTGACATTTGTAATCAGTTTTACTTTTGTGGAAGTATTGATAATATATAATCAAGGCTTATTATGTTTCTTATTGCTTACTTCATGTGCACAATATATCCAATTGTATATCCAAATGACTAATGATGTCATATTTCATGTCTTGTATTACATCATTGACTTCTATCATTGAAATTCAGTTAGTATATTTGGATGATAATAGCGATGTAGCTTGATTATTATGAGTTTTATTCATCACTAACCTCAAATAATTTATTTATAAGAGAGTGATCTCTTCAAATGTCATCCATGAGATGTCTCCACTACTCATTAGATCGAATTCTTTGAGGCATTCTTCCTTAATTCCCTTCAATAATACCAATTTGATGGATTATTGGGCCAACATAGTTTGTTTATATTTTTGCAAGCTAAACATAAATCTTTCCAAGTAATCCTCCAATAGTTCATCTTCATTTGTGACATCTAGAATATTTCCTTTCTTGTGTAATCTCTCCTTTGAAATATTTTTCATAATTTGATGAATTTTTCCTTCATCTCTTTCCAAGTGGAGATTACATCTCTCACCAACCCCATAAACTAGCTAATGGTTGCATCCTTGAAAGTGGCCATGAAGAAATTGTATGTGGAATTCATACAATTTACCCAGGGTCACCCCTGACCAAAACTACCTTTTACTAATGAAATAATTAATTGAACAAAAGTAGAGTTTTGATTATTTATCATTGATTAATTGCTTAAAACACTCCATCCTTGCCCTCTATTTATATAAATTTTGAGGGAAGGTGAAGAGGATCATTTGGCAATGTGAAAGAGGTTCAGTTGCCAAATGAATAGTTAGGCCACTTCATGTCAACATCCCAACAACCATGTTGACCTCTTATTTTCACATGTGGGTGTGAAACATTAAAATACACATGGGTTATTCTAACTAGGGTGAAGCTTCCCTTGGTTAAGACCCAGGTTAAGCTTAACACTCTAATTACTCTAACATCCCTCCTTAAGATTAACTTAGGGAGAAAAGAAAACTCTAAAAATGGGTCCCGACAACAAGGCCTGATTAGGTACCCATGTACAATAAAGAGGAAGGAGGAGACATAGATAACCCCCCCTTAGTGACAAATTCCTTGACCCCTAACATATCCTTGAGAGATTTATACTTGGATATGGATAGAGGTTTGGTGAAGATGTCGGTAACCTAGTCTTCTATGAGACAACACTAAAGATTGACCACATGGTCGTGAATGAGATGTCGAATAAAGTGCATGTGAATATCAATATTTTTAGTATGTTAGTGTTCCACTAGGTTATGATAGATGTGGATAACATTTTGATTATCACACTAAATTATAATGGGCTTACCGAATGGAAACCCAAATTCGGATAAAATTTGATGGATCTAAATAGTCTCCTGGCTTGCACTGACAGCTCCACAGTACTCAACCTCAGTCAAAGAGAGAGAAATAACATGTTATTTCTTACTTGACCAAGTGATTAGACCAGATCCAAGATGAAATATGTATCTAGAAGTGGACTTGTGATCATCAACATCGTCTGACCAATTGGAATATATATATAACCCACTAACTGAGTTGAGCCTCCTGATGAATACTCAATGCCATAATTGATTGTGCCATAAATGTAACGAAGTATGCGCTTGGAAGCTTGCCAATGACTCATGGGGATCTTATATGAAGTGAGATATAAGTCCAACATCAAATGAGATGTTTGGTCATCTATGAGTCAAATAAATAATGTTGCCTACCAACTATCTGCACAATGTAGCATCAACGAATGGTGTAGAACACTTGGTAGTCAAAGTGACTCCAGACTAAAAAAGAGTTGGGGCTAGCTTAAACAATCACATTGAAGTAGCGAAGCATGCCCAAAGCATACTTAGGTTGAGCAAAGGTGATCCCTATCTTAGATTGGGAAACCTGAAGACTAAGGAAGCAATGAAGAAGACCCAAGTTAGACATCTTGAAATGCTCCATGAGGCTTGACTTGACATTCTTAATCAAAGAGGAAGAACTCCAAATGATGATTAAGTCACCAACATAAATCACAAGTATAATAATTTTGTCATCTATCCTCTTTGTGTATATGGTGGGGTCTGAATGGCATCTAGAGAAATCATTATCAAGCAAAAAATGATCCATTTTCTCATACCAAGCGCAAGGAACTTGTTTGAGACCATAGAGAGATCATCAAAGTCTATAAACAAGGAAAGAATCTTGAACATACCCTGGTGGTTGCTCTATTTAGACTTCTTTCTATAAATCAAAATGCAAGAAAACACTCTTAACATCTATTTGATATACTTTCCAACTATGTGATGCAGCAAGTGAGAGAAAAAGGGGATTAGAATTCATCTTTACAATAGGGGCAAATGTCTCTGAATAGTCAACTCCCTCAACTTGGGAGAACCCTTTTGCTATGAGGCATGCCTTATAATTGTCAACTGAACCATCTGATGCATACTTGGTTCGATAGACCCACTTGCAACATACCAATTTTCTTCCTTTTAAAAGAGGAACTAAGTCCCAAGTATCATTATTCAACAAAGAATGCTATTCATCTTCCATTGTTTCATCCCATTCAGTTTTTCCAACTTTATCATGAAATGTTTGAGGATCTTCAGAATTAGGAGCATGAGCAATAAGGCCCACAATAGCTTTTTTAGATCTAGTTCGAGGAGTGTCAGTGGGATCACCTACCAAAGGGACAACTGATTCTCTTGTATTTTTGACCCATCGTGGAACTATCTTCACAATAAGAGGTGGAGGAGGAACCAAAGTAATTGGAGGTCCATTCATCAGTGTCAGGAAAATAGCAATGTGAAGCAAATACAATTAGAGGAGAAGGTGAATATGGTGGCTCATAAGTCAAAGAGTGTTCCTCTACATGAACACCATGCCTATAAAGTACTTCATGAGTATGAGGATCAAACAGATGATAGGCTTTTACATCTTCACAATAGCCAAAAAAATGCAATATTATTTCTTCTTATCCATGGCCTTATGTTTTTCATCAAGAATGAAGGCCCAAACTTGACTACCGAACACATGAAAGTGAGAAATATCAGGCTTCTCTTTGGTCCAAGCCTCTTCTGGTGTCAAATTTTGCACAAATTGATGATGAGTGTGATTCTTAATATAATTAACATAATTGATGGCTTATGCCCAAAACTATGGGGCTAGATTTTTGGCTTGAATCATGCAATTTACCATTTCTTTCAATGTGTGATTTTTCCTCTCAGTATCACCATTTTGTTGAGGGGTGTAAGGAACTATATGTTTTAATTGAATTCCATGAGTAGCACAAAAATTAATGAAGGCATGGTTCACATATTTAGTTCCATTATTTGTCTAAAGCTACTAAATCAGGAGCCCAGATTGCTTCTCAACAAATGCTTTGAACTCAACAAAGTGATCAAAAACTTGACTTTTGTACTTCAAGAAGTACTTTCAAGTTTGTTGAGATAAATCATCAATGAATGTGAGTGCATACTTAGCTCTAGAAAAATGTGTCTTAGGAAAAGACATTAAGTCACTATGAACCAACTAAAGTGGATTTTTGGCACGCCAAGATTTTCCTTTCAGAAACTTTTCTCTGTGATGTTTTCCAAGAACACATCCTTGACAAACACCATCTTTGAAACATACTTTTGGAAGGTCTTTGACCATGTTGTGAGTACTCAATTGCTGCAAGTACCTAAAATTTAGATAACCAAATCTTTCATGCTATAGTTTGCTTAAATAATCAACATGAGCAATGAGTACATGAGGAGATTTGGTTTCATGAAATGTATCAAACTGATATAGGTGAGATGCATCATTTGCTTTTCTAGAAGCAACAACCACTATAGGATTATGCAAATCTCTAGTAATAACATTGTGTGGAAAAAATTCCACTATGTGGCCTCTATAGGAATGATAAATTTGATAAATGGAGAGAAGATTCACTAAAATATCAAGTACATACAAAACATCTTTCACTTCTCCATCCTGTAAGTTAACTATGACAGATCTTAAGACCGATAAAGGAGTAGAATCACCTACCAAAATTTTATAGGTGTTACTCCCAAAAAGAGAGGTGAATGCATATTTTGACTTCGCCATATGATGAGAAGCTCTTGAGTTGAAGATCCAAGCATCCCTGGATGAATGAGTGGCAGTGAAGGCATAAGCATTTGCAAAAAGAGCTTCATCTTTGCCTTTGCCTTTGTTGTTGGAAGATGAAGAAGAAGATGGCTTGTGAATGTGAATTTTGTGATTTTTCATCACAAATTTTAGAAGAGACATCCTATTCCAACATTGAAATTCAAGATGACCATCTTGATCAAAAAAATTGCAATGCTTTGTAGTGGGCTTCTTTTGGAAAGGTGTTGATGAAGAAGATGCATGTCATTATTTTTCAGACTTGGGACCTTGGGGTCATGTTGGTGGTGGCTTGCTCTTCTTTATCCATGTAGGATGATTTTCCACCAATGACTGAGTCTTGGAGTGCTTAGAGGAGATGACTCCCATGAGGGTGAGTTCATTGTGCTCTTTTTTAAGATGTTCACAAAACTCTTCAAATGAAAGCATTTCAAGCTTATCTCCAAAATTGTCCATGGTGGAGAAAAAAGTGGTAGCAAAGATCTGAATTGGGCATTTCAACATAGATAGAATGGTCATGATCAAGAATTTATCAAGCTTTGGATAGCCATATCCTAGTAATTGGGATTTGAGAAGTGTGAATTTGGACAAATAGTCCACAATGCTTTCAAAATCACTAGGATATAATGAACATAGTTCAATTTCCATCTAAATAATCTTGATGTCATTCTTTACACCAAAAAGTTTTTGAATTTTATCCCATGTGTGAGGACATGTTTCATTTTGAACATGAAATTTGAGAGCATATGAAATACTCATACTTATGAGTCCTAATGCTTCATCAGAGTAATTCATCCATCGAATCTTTTATATTTACTTTTTTGGCTCAAGTCTTGTGCTCATTGTAACCTGATAAAGTCCTTTACTTTGTAATAAATCAATCATGGAAGATTTCCATGTATGATAATTCCTTGAAGTTAAGAGTGCTGGTAATTTAAAGTCTGACATGATTGCAAGTGTTGTGGTTACAAGTAAATGTGAGCAACTTAGAATAATGGAGACCAAGAAGAAGAAGTGCGTCTAAAACGATACACTTAAAGCAAATAAAACTTTGGCACACAAAATGGTGCCAATCAACCCCCTTTAATTATATTAGACACAAAAACATGCTTTGGAACCCCCGATTCTACTTATAATTGTGCAGTTGTACAAAATTGTAAAAATAGAAAATTAAAAAAAAATCCATTTCTGTTGAATATGACTAAAATTTAATTACAAAGGTGGATTCTTTGTGAAAAAACATGCACTTTTGAAAAAAATGGCACCTCAAAAGGTGCCTTGAATGCAGATAAAACTGCTCGAAAAGGTTGAATATGGTTGCACACCAAGAACGCTATCAAAAATCTAAAAAATAGTCATGCTTGCTAAGAGTTTAGCAAAAAAATTGAATATACAGTGAGAAAGATCTTATAACTAGCTTTTCAATGCAACGCATATCTCCATAAAACTCTAATGGACACTCAAGATATGAGCGAAAACATACAAGGATGTCCAGAAAAACTTGCAATGGAGGGGGCTTGCAAAAGATGATCAACACGAACAGCCTAGGAAAACACCACCAAACAGTTCAGACGGAGCAAAAATCAAAATTTTGGAAAAAAACAAAGTTTTTACATGGGGGTTTTGACCGCCTGTCAAACCAGGCCACACCCACCGGTCTTCAAATCGCCATAAAATGTTGTTAGCTGGTGGAGTGCAAAAATAATGCACCGAGGATTCCAATGGGGTACCTTCTCGAGAATGCTTTTAGATAACTCCAATGCCAAGGCTTAATTTCTCACATTTGAATTATAAGCAGACAATGCTAATATGAAAAAGACAAAGGCTCTATTTTGATTAATTGGTCAAAAAATCAACAATGGCTGCTGTAAGTGGGTGGTTGGGCCACAAATGTGGTTGGCAGGGTTAAATTTTCAGGCAAAACAAAACATGTTTGTTTTTGTGAAAAAAAATGAACCAGTCAACACTTCAATTTGTTGTTGTGGACATTTCCAACACTGCAATTAAAATCATATGATGCAAAATCCAAAGTCAATGCAAAAAAACCATTGTGATTGGTTTTGTTTTGGTTTAGTTGCAAGCTTGGGCGTAGAGATAGAGGACATGGCTGTAGGTAGAGGTCAGTGGTAGTAGGGAGGACGGCCATGACTGCAGAGCTGTGGCATCCTTGGGCCGTGAAGCATGGGGAGAGGAGCTTCGGTGGCAGCGGGGAGTTGGGCAGTCGCAGTGGGAGGCATGGGTAGACGAACCAGGGGGATGCGTTGGCAGCGAGGAGGAGTAGAATGAGGGGAGGAGGAGCAGGGGTGGTCGAGCCCTGCTCAGCCACAAACAAAAAAATTTGTTTTTTTATTTTTTTGATTTTTTTAAAAAAAACGTTGATAAAAAAACATTTTTGTTTTAAAAACAAAGTCCCATGTTTTTTGTTTTTTTTTTTTAAACGACAAAGCACTCCCCTTCTCAGAAAAAAATTACTCTGAGATTTTGTTTTAAAAAAAGAGTTTATAACCAAAAATAGCTCCAAATTAAAAAAATTCAAACTCATTTACCCAACAGACAGTCCAAATTGACCAGTTAGTTTGGGTGTATCGAGAGCATCCGGTATTCAATTTGTAAAAAACAAAAGTTTCTCCCAACTAATTTGATCGTTGCAGACGTATTTGTATGGTCATATCTACCTCAAAAAGTGTCGATTCTCCAAAATCAGCAGCAACATGAAACCTTTTTATGTAGATCGAGAACTCCAAATGGACTTTTTGAACAAAACAAAAATTTGAACTGCCTTTTCTCGCTACAATAAACTCATCTATGAACTCTGATCGGCGTCAAAACATAACTTGTTCTCCAAAATAGATATATTCTCACAACTAGCCTCTTGCGCTTGAAAGATCCTCCTTTCGGCACTACTACCCGAATTTGGGTAGTATAACAAGACGAAAGACTTTGGAGGATGAGGGTAATAGAGTGTGCTCTAATACCATGAAGAAATTGAATGTGGAATTCATACAATTTACCTAGGGTCACCCCTAACTAAAACTACCTTCTACTAATGAAGCAACTAATGGAACAGAAGTAGAGTTCTGAGTATTTCTCCTTACTTTCTTGCTTGCAACACTCCATCCTTGCCCTCTATATATGGTAATTTTGAAGGAAAGTGAAGAGGATCATTTGGCAATGTGAAAGAGGTTTAGTTTCCAAATGAATAGTTAGGCCACTTAATGTCAACATCCCAACAACTATGTTGACCTCTTATTTTCACATGTGGGTGTGCAACATAAAACCCCACATGGGTTACTCTAACTAAGGTGAAGCTTCCCTTGGTTAAGACCCAATTTATGCTTAACACTCTAATTACTCTAATAGGTTAGAAATAATTTAAACTTTTGTGCATCCTAGTTGTAATCATAACGATGATATCAAACATCAAAATTGAATAGAAATGTATTAGGATATTTAGTAGCAATTTCTATGGGGTAAGTCAAAACAAAGAGAGGAATATTTTTCATGAGTGCATTACTCGCAAGGGTAATTCTAGGAAACTCAAAGTTTGTGGCCTCATTTTTTTTTATTTCGTGGTCTCCGATGATTTTTCAATTAGTTGTAAACCAGAGGTTTCTACCACTAAATTTTAAAATCCTTTGTCAACTTTAGCCCAATTTGCCTATTGAATAGTAGTTGTAATCTTATTTAAATGAGAGGAAAACCTTCTGACTAAGGGTGATGGAGTGGGACTTCTTATAAACTCTTCTAAAAATTCAATAAAGATGTCTTGTTAAATTGGTTCAGTGGTTTTAAAAAGCTATGTTGGTTTATTTGGGGATAAAAGAGATTTAAATTATCTTTTAGAGAGGAGTTTGGGTGAGGGTGGAGGGAGTTGAATACTGCATTCTTGAGTGTAGGGTGGATAGATAGGCACCTTCTGGAATGGTACAATGATATCTTTATTAGGGGTATAATGATCTTCTTGTTATTTGTTCTTGGACTATTTTAATAGTTTGGCCAAGAACTCCTCAAATTCATATTGTTTTTCTTCAAATAAATGATGTGAATCAACTAAAGTTTTCTCCTTGTAAGTTTTATTTGTTATAGGTGATATCTTTGTTGTTACATGTAGTTACCCAACTTATTATTCCATATATAAGCTTAATCTTTTTAGAAATATTATTCTCAATAATTACTTTAACATTGCATACAAACACTTCCACTTTTTTTATTATTTTTTGTCTTTCCCTACATAGGGTTAGCGTGAAAAGGGATTTTTCTATTTTGTTTATCCTAATTTACATAAATTTAAAGTTTAACTTAGAAAATAGTAAATTCACTCTTGAAATCAATAAATTTTATCTATAAAATGAGAAATCTTACACTAGAAAGTAGGTAATTTTATGATAGAAAACATGAAATCTTACACTAGAAATAAGGAAATTTTATGCCAGAAAATAGGAAATCTTACACTAGAAAGCATGAAATTATAACTTACATGAAAGAGAAATATTACCTGACATTTGAAGATTATAATTTGTGAAAAAATACCTGGAAACAATGCCAAAATGACTTTCAAAATCAACTCTTTAATTAAACTTGATGCAGTAGTGCATATAACCTGATAGATGTACTTCATAGGAATAGACACTTATTTTATTGACAATGTTTCCTCATTAATTTGTTAACCCAAGGTCCATATACTTTTGTAAGGTATCGTAACTATATATGTGAAATTAGACTCTTTGAAAAGTGAAGGTACTAATGGTTACGTATAAATAAACACAATTTTCAAGAATTTACATGACACAATTACATAAATATAAATTGACTAGAATTGATTTGTTAATTCAAATTCTTTTGGAAGCTTCCTAGACTTTAAAAAAATATAATTTATCAATCACACATAATAAAAATTGTTTGTAATAAAAATCAACTATGAAAACCAAAAGGTACACACAATATTGGAATATAAACACATGACAAAATTGAAAGCTTTATATTAATGGATAGGATTATTATAGCAACTCCTTGCAAGTGGGCCCTCCTCAATTGGACTTGTTTTTAGATCCCTTCATTGATTATGATTAATTTAACTCAAATCACTTAAATTATTTTGATCAAATCTATAGTAATATAATGATTTATAAAACATAATATAAAAGATTACAACAACTAAGTTAGTCCTGACTCACTCTCTATCTTTTCTATGCTAGTTATCACCTGCAACCCTCCTCCTTATTTAGGGGATGTAGGTGCTTATTATCTAAACAAATACATAATACGTTGCAACCATAATATCTTATATTATTAAAAAAATTAAATAAATACAAGAGTGATGTTGTAATGGTAAAAACCAAATGGACGTATAATCAAATAATGAAGACATGGTCCAATGGATTTGCCATATAGTTATAACAACTTCTCATCACATTATATGATAGTTTGATTTATTTATATGAGATAGAAGATAGTTTGGGATAACAACAATATTTAGTGTTACATTCTATAAAATGTCCACCTGCAATAGTGGATACCAGTGGTCTTATGATGCAAATCAATATATCTATACTCTACTTATAACCACACTCGAATACATGCATTCAACAATTAGTGCAATCAAACTCCTCAAGCTTATGTGCATTTTCAACCTCACTCTTGGTTTGATGAATTTTTATTTATAGACCTATTATCTTAGTTTATTTATGGTATTCACTCTGATTTTAGGCTCTGCCTATAACTTTCATGAATCCATACATCTTACTCTATACATCTTCACACTCTCTTCATACACCTCACTCTCATTAGTTTCCACTAGTTTATGAGCATTCCTAGGTCACATCAACATAATATATTTATTTTTATTATGATTAATTCCTCATGATATTCACAAATTTAAATGGACTTATTTAACTGCTTGGATCCCAATTCATACCCTCAACCTTTCCTTAGGTCCCTTATTGCAACTTTGCTTAACTTTAACTAGCCTTTGTAGCCTTTTTTTCAATAAAACCTCATGGTACAGATAATATGGAATAATATTTGAAAAACCACTTGAAATTTTAACTACCCTCTTTCATTTTTGATCTCTCCATAGAGTTTTTTGGTCTATCTCACTGTCTAGACACCATTACCAACATTGTCACAGACCTAATTAGGTCTCTCTAGCACTTTGTAACACACAGTCACCCGTATCTTCCCCGTATGGTTCTGTACTAACTTCAAAACTATAAAATATATTTTATCATGCTAATATCCTAAAAACTATAAATTTTAAATGGATTTTATTGGTTAAATCTTTTAATATTCACCTTTTTGTCTTTAACCCTAACCTAGGGTTTTTCTACATGCTGTGTAGCTGGAGAGGGCACAAAATCCATTTCAATGATTCTTGCTTGATTTAAAATGACTAAATAACCATTTTAAGGTATGTCCTATACTAATACACCTCTCCCAACTATTTTCTTGGCTTGATCAAAGATTAGATCCATTTCACACTTGAATTCTCAAATTCTTGTAGGTCTTTTCTTGTAGGTGTAAACCTAAGAGGGTTTGTCTTAGGTTAAAGAGAATATCCTTGAGTATTAATCCTCAAAAGGTTTCCTAAATGTATATATTACCTATCAATTCTCTAACTATTCTTGGTTCTCTTCAATCCACCTTTAAATCATAAAATACATAGTTTGTTCAAAAACAAAGTCTACCTGTGTTTGTCGAGGGGAGAGCATTGGTTGATATAAGTTCCAAAATGAGTTTTCCAACTCTTATGAGGTTGGATAATATAATTAAATATATTATATACCTTCTTAAAATTTTATTTCATCTTGGTCATACCTCAGACACATTCAACACAGGAAATTCCACAGTCTTTTTGAACACAGACCAACTGTTTACTCCAACCAGGGTAAAATGTGCTTTAACTTACCAATGGGGTTTTAAACTCTCCTCAAAAATTATCCACCATCAAACACTTTTTATTTCCCATATTCAATTCTTATCAAAACCTACACAATTCATTATTTCATTATCTAAACAAGTTCATTGACTGCCTCTTTGTGACAAGGTGCTCACTCACAGTTGATCTTCAACCCTGGTTTCTATTAGGATCAACACAACTATAAAAACATGAAAGACTTTTTACATGAATGTATCCTTTCTTGTAAAACCCACAATACCTCATTTTATGAAATACCTTATTCATGAATTTGTAGTCCTCTGTATTCACATATAAATATCTTGAATATAGACCTACAGATAACTATTCCATGCAAATTTCATGACAAATTGATGCTTTTAAACATTTAGAGATTAACACCACATTGAATTAAAGTCTCAAAACAATCAATGGATCACATTTTAATCAAAAAACAATAGCAAGATCTTTTTAATCATTACAAATTTATTATCTCTGAGTATTTACATGAAAAACTCTATCTTTTTGATAGATTACAGAGGCTTCAATGTTCTTTCATCTTCCCTTTTCCATACCACTGTATTTATCCTTATAATTAACTCTTACCAAAACTACCTACTCTACCTCTCATACGGGACTACAATCTATATCAAACCAAAAGATCATTGCATATACAAGAAACTAGCTCCTTGTAACTACTTTGGCAACTACTTTAAAGGGGCTTACTTTCAACATTTCTTGGTTTTACCACCTTAGTCATGATTTTTACATGAAAAAATATTCCTAACACACCTATACCCATTTAATACTCTATAAAAAAATTTGACAACATCACGTGACTTAACATTTCTCAAAAGACTCATAATTACACTTACACAAATTCAGATATTTGAAAAGAAGTTTTGGTAGGAAACTTTCCCAAGCCAAGAACACTCAACATAAATAAATTTAAAGACTTACACACTCTCATAAGGTCCCTATTGGACTTATAAATCCTAACTAATACAAAATTATGACAATTACACACTCACTTATCACTATTTGTACATTGTTTACATGATGCCCTTGCATCATACTCCTAGGGAAAAAAAAATCAAGCTCTAATGACTGATATACCTTCTTCTATGTTTTCTAATTTAGGCTCCTGAGATCATACACTTCTACCCCTACATGCTTCAACTGCTCACTTTATCTCTCATGCTTGCCTCGGTCAAAGACAAGTCTGCCTTCTTACTTCCAATGCTTACTTGCACCATCTTACACTTCATGTACACTCTCTCTTACTCCTTTACCTCTGTCATATGGGATGTAGATGCCCCACACCACTAATTTAATTGTACTTTTAGATTCCTCTATCATAATCTTCCTTCTTGAAAAACAAACAATGGTAACTTCATACTGGGCTGCTATATTCTATTGTATTATTGCCAATATTGCTTCTTTTTCTTATTTTTTGTCCTCATTCTTGTGATGCTCAACTTCTGCAACCTATAATTCCTCTTTATCTTTCATCACTTCACCTTATAATGCTTGTTTAAGTGCTTCTATCTCCCTCTCTAGCTGATCAACACTCACATATGTAAATTAAAAATTATATTGCTTACCTTCTTCTTGGGATTGTACCTCCTTGTCCAAGCCTTCAATGAGACCTACCAATTGATCCACTTTTTCATCATATTCAACATCTAGATGGTTTCAATTCTCCTCCTTTGTTTCACTCAAACTAATCTCATCCACCTCAAGGTGTTGTTCACCTTCATATTCTTGTTCTCTTTGTTATCCACTCATCTTATACCTCATAATCTCTCTCCTAAGTTTCTTGTATAGTAATTTTTTTTGCCTTCTCTCCTCTTTCATGGCTTACATTATTATTATCTTCATCTGTTGCTTTATTGGCCACTTGAGTGGATTCTTCCTCATCACCCATCTGTTGTATGGGCTTTCTATTTCTCTCACCTGATCTAGCATGACCAGCAACTTATCCATCTATTTCCTCTACTCTATCATCTCTTTCTCCATCTCTATTCTCTTCTTATCCTTATGGTATCTTTCATCAAATTTGTCTTATCTTCTTCTTTCTCTCTTTCCTCATATTTTTAAAGATGTATAATAAATATTTGGTCTCATTTATACCTATTCTCCTTTCTGATAATCCTTTTCCCACTTGCCACATCTTGAACTCTCACTGGGTCTATCTCATTCACTATGACCTCACCTAGGTCATTCAATAGGACACTCTTATCTCTCCTTAAGCTCACCTATGATATTTCTTTCATGAGCTTCTCAATATCTCTCTCAATCAACAAGCCATACTTGGCTGCAAGGTTGCTACCATCTCACAACTTGTACTCACACTTAAATACATCTCATCAACAAATCAAAACACTAAATGAAAACAAAATGAAACATGTACATTTTATACATGTTGACATTATTTCATCTTGTCCCAATGATATACTACTCTGATACTAAATGATGCAGAGTAATATATCTATACTCTACTTAAACCACACTCAAATACATGTATTCAATCATTAGTACGATTAAACTCCTCAAGCTTCTATGCATTGTCAACCACACTCTTGGTTTGATGAATTTTTATTTAAAAACCTATTATCTTGGTTTATTGATGGAATTCACTCTGATTTTTGGCTCTACTTATAACTTTCATGAATCCATACATCTTACTCTATGCATCTTCACACTCTCTTCATACACCTCACTCTCATTAGTTTCCACTAGTCTATGAGCATTCTTAGGTCACATCACCGTAATGTCTCTATCTGTATTATGATTACTTCCTCATGCCATTCATAAATTTACATGGACTTATCTGACTACTTAGATCCCAATTCAAACCTTCAACCTTTCCCTAGGTCCCTTATTGCAACTTTACTTAACTTTATACTAGCTTTTAAAGCCTTTTTTAAAATAAAACATCATGATACAAATAGTATGGAATAATACTTGAAAAACCACTTTCACTTTTAACTACCCTCTTTCATGTTTGATCTCTCCATAAATTTTTGTTGTCTTTCTCACTGTCTAGACACCATTATCAACATTGGCATAGACCTAATTAGGTCTCTCTAGCACTTTGCAATACACAATCACTTTTATCTTCCCTTTATGGTTTTGTATTGACTTTAAAATTGTAAAATATCTTTTATCATGATAATATCCTACAAAATACAAATTTTCAATGGGTTTCACTAGATAAATCTTTTAATATTCTCCTTTTTGTCTTTAACCTTAACCTAGGGTTTTTCTGCATTCTATGTAGCCTGAGAGGGATCAAAATCCATTTTAATGATTCTTAATTACTTTCAAACACCCAAATAAACATTTTAAGCTATGTAATATACTAATACACCTCTCTCAACCATTTTTTTGGCTTGAATCAAATCTTATATTTGTTCCACACTTGATTTCTCAAATTCTTGTAGGTCTTTTCTTGTACTGTGTAAACCTGAGAGGGTTTGTCTTAGGTTAAAGTGAATATCCTTGTGTATTAATACTTTAAATTTTTTATTAAATTTTGTATGACCTATATAAACCTCTCAATGCTCCAACTATGCTTGGTTTTCTTCAATCCACCTTTAAATCATAAAATACATAGTTTGTTTAAAAACACAGTCTGTCTATGTTTGTTGAGGGGAGAGCATTGGTTTCTATAAGTTCCAAAATAAGTATTAAAACTCTTATGATGGTTGGATAATGTAGGTACAAACATTATAGACCTTAATCAATCATTAGTTTGTCTTGATCATACATCAGACACATTCAACACAAGAAATTATACAGTCTTTTTGAACACAAACTAATTATTTACTCCAAATAGGGTAAAATTTACTTTAACTTAAAAATGGGGTTTAAAACTCTCCTAAAATATTATCCACAATCCCACACTCATTCTATCCCATATTTAGGTCTTATTAAAACCCACACAATTCATTGTTTCATTATCCAAGCAAGTTCATTGACTATCTTTTAGTGACATGGTGCTCACTCATAGTTGCTCTTCAACCCTGGTTTCCGTTAGGATAAACACAACTATAAAAACATGAAATACTCTTTACATGAATGGTTCTTTTATTTTAAAACACACAATAAATCATTTTATGAAATACCTTATTCATTAATTTGTAGTCCTTTGTGTTCACATATAAAGATCTTGAATACAAACCTATAGATAAGTGTTCCCTAAAACTTTTTTTGACAAATTGATGATTCCAAACATTTAGAGGTTAGCACCACATTGACTTACAATATTTAAAAAATAAATGGATCACAGTTTAATCATAAAACAATAGAAATATACTTTTAATCATTGTATATTTATTATCTCTAAGTATTTACATGAAAAACTCTATCTTTTTTAATAGATTACAGAGGTTTCAATGTTCCTTCACTTCCCTTTTCTATACCCCTATCTTTCTTCTTTTAACTGACTCTTAAAAAAACTCCCTACTCTACCTCTCATATTAGAATAGAATCTATATCAAACCAAAACATCATTATATATACAAGAAACTACCTCCTTGTAACTACTTTAATAACTACTTCAAAGGGTCTTACTTTCAACATTTCTTCATTTTTCTACCTTAGTCATGATTTTTACATGAAAAAATATTCCTAACACACCTAGCCCCATTTAATACTCTATAACAACTTTTGACAACATGACATGACTTAACATTTCTCAAAAGATTCCTAAATACACTTACACAAAATCAAATACTTGAAAAGTTGTTTTGGTAGGAAACTTTCCCAAGCCAAGAACACTCAACATAAAGACATTTAAAGACTTATACACCCTCCTAAGGTCCATATTGGAATTATAAATCCTAAATAATACAAAATGATGAAAATTACTCTCTCACTTATCACTATTTTTACATTGTTTGCATGATGCCCCTGCATCATCTTAGCTAGTTGTTGAGGGTTCCCTTGGCTAGTGGCTGTGTGTGGTTCTCAACTATTATAGTCACCCTATGTATTCAAATTCCAACCAACCAATGACTATAGGTGTATCTTATATAATGGTTATGGGTGTTAAATATATATAAAAAAATCTATTCTACTTCATCCATGAGAATATTAAACCATTATGAAATCATTAAACTACATTCATAAATAGCATATTAAACTCAAGATTTAATTTACATGTGTGCGTGCGTGCGTGCGTGCGTGCGTGCGTGCGTGCGTGCGTGCGTGCGTGCGTGCGTGCGTGTGTGTGTGTGTGTGTGTGTGTGTGTGTGTGTGTGTGTGTGTGTGTGTGTGTGTGTGTGTGTGTGTGTGTGTGTGTGTGTGTGTGTGTGTGTGTGTGTGTGTGTGAGAGAGAGAGAGAGTGTGTGTGTGTGTGTGTGCATATGTGCATGCATGTGCATGTGTATGTGTGTGTGTGTGCACCATGAACATGTGTATGTGTGCATGTGTGTATTAGTTTATAATGAGTCGTAGAGATGGAAAATGTGACAAAAATAAATTTTTAGGAGAGGACTGCATAAGTAGATGAGGCCATTTATAGGTCTCATTGGCACTTGTTACTTATTTTTTTATTATCCTTGTAACTTATGGAATATTTTGTTGTCCCCAAAAATAGACTTCTCATTTTTTGGGACAATATGTGAACTATTTTGGTTCCTCAGACCAAAATAATCTCTTCCCTTCTCAAAATTTGTTCTGAGCATTCAAATTCCTCATTTTTCAAGCTTCTCAAAAAATCTACGGACTCTGCAGGCTTAAATCTACAGACTCTACAAGCTTGAATCTATGGACTCTACAGGAAGAAAATCTACGGACTCTATAGGAAGAAAATCTACATACTCTGTAGGCCAAGTTCTACGAGCTTCATAGGTTGATTTCTATGGACTCTACAGGAAAGAAGCAAGCTCTCAACACTTAGGCGATTTCAAAGTTGGTTCAACGACAAGGTTCAACCAAAAGAGTTCATCGGCAAGCTTCTAAGCAAGGATTGAACCATTGAACCGTTGAACCTTGAACCATTTTGGTTCAACGAGTTCAACGGGTTCAATGGTTCAATAGGTTCAATGACCAAATGGTTTAATGCGTTTGGTTCAAAAAGATCAAAAGGACTTAGCCAAATAAAAAGAATGAATCGATCTAACCGTTGAACCTTGAACCAAAGGGTTCAATGAGGACACGGGTTCAAAGGTTCAACCAGTACAATGAAGATCAAAGAGCTTAGAAAGAAAAAGGTTCAACAGACTAATGGTTCAACAGGTTCAAAGGCCTCTACAGGCAGGTTCAATCAAAAGAACAAGTTTCTGACACATAGACATTTTCAGAGAATGAACCGATTGAACCGTTGAACCATTGAACCACTTTGGTTCAAAGGTTCAATGGGTTCAAGGTTCAACGTGTTCAATGAGGCTTGTTTCAAAGGATCTCGGTTCAAGTAGTCAATAGAAACAAGGAAATGAACCATTGAACCATTGAACCAAAGTTGGTTCAATCGGTCAATTCAAGCGACAAGTTCAAAGGAGTGCCCCAAGCGTCAGAGACACAAGTGCCCTTGCGGGGGGCATTTCCATGGTAAAAGTGACTAAGGAAGGAAACAAAAAACCTGACAAAACTTAGCAGATGCTGCCAAGTGTCATCTTTCGAGCCTCATTTCACTTTGTTTCTAAGAGCAGCGGATGTTGCCACGTGTCACAATTTGAGATTCACATAAAATTGACTAAGGCAAATTTCCAAGGGACAAACAACCCTTGCGGAGGACACTCAGAAGCCGAAGTGAATCGTTGTAAAAACCCAAAAGGCTAATTTGGAGCTCAAACAGCCCTTGCAGAGGGTAGAAAGGGGGAAAATGGACCAATTCAAAGGCCAAAAGAGCAAAGGGATTTCCTTCAGAAAAGTTCCCCTGGCAAAATAGACAAAGTGAATTCCTTCGGGAAAATGAACAAGGCAAAGGACAAAGAGAAATCCTTCAAAAAATTTGTCTGAAGGAATTCACTCAAAAAACAAAGCAAACCCTGGTGGAAAGACAAGGCAAGGAAGATTTCCTTCAGATAAATGACCCAAAGGAATTCCTTCAGACATTTTGTCCAAAGGAAATAAAGGATAAAGCCCACCAGAAGAAAAAAGCCTGAAGGCCATCCGAAGACTACTCGAAGGGCAGATACCCTTGTGGGGGGCTCTTTTTGACCCAAAGCAGACTATTTCTCAAGGCCTCGAAGGGAAGGTCCCCTTCGGGAAAGATAAAATGACAAAGTTGAAGGAATTATCGAGGAAAGTGACGTGCCTGTAGATGTTAAAGTCACAACAATGAAATAGTTATTGATCTTTGCAGGTTTAAGCATGGACCCGAATGTATTCAAAGGCTTTAAGGCCAAGCCCAAAAGGAAGAACTGCTAAGAAGAGCGTAAATTGCAGGAATAATCAAAAACATTTGCGCATCAAATATGTTTCTAGAAGTAGACCGCCAAGTGGATATTGAAAGATGCAAACTTTCAATAGCATGACCCGTTTCTCTACATTGAGAAAAGCAAATAGATAAATGCCCCTAAATTCCAGCATGTCTTCTTTAAAAAATTCAATGCAACATGATGTGTTACTATTCCCAAGTCCTTGAAGAGGATATATAAGGGACTCTTGTTATTGTGGATCTCTCTCTTTGATTATCAAAAACAAAACTCTACCCAAATTAAAAGGCATTATTGAGACTTTGAGCTCAGATTGTAAGCCCACCAGAAGAAAGAAGCCTGAAGGCCATCTGAAGACTTCCCAAAGGGCAGATACCCTTGCAGAGGGCTCTTCTCGACCCAAAGTAGACTGTTTCTCAAGGCCCCAAAGGGCAGGTCCCCTTCAGGAAAGATCAAACGACAAAGTCGAAGGAATTGTTGAGGAAAGTGACATGCCTGTAGACGTCAAAGTCACAACAATGAAATAGCTGTTGATCCTTGAAAGTTTAAGCATGGAGCCAAATTTATTCAAAGGATTTGAGCCAAGGCCAAAAGGAATAACTGCTAAGAAGAGCGTAAAGAGCAGGAACGATCAGAAACATTTGCGCATCAAATATGTTTCTAGAAGTAGACCGCGAGGTGGATATTGAAAGATGCAAACTTTCAATAGCGTGACCTATTTCTCTACATTGAGAAAAGAAAATGGGTAAATGCCCCTAAATTATAGCATATCTTCTTAACAAAATTCAATGCAACATGATGTGTTACTATTCCCAAGTCCTTGAAGAGGCTATATAAGGGACTCTCTTGTTATTGTGGATCTCTCTCTCTTTGATTATTAGAAACAAAACTCTGCCCAAATTGAAAGGCATTACTGAGACTTTGAGCTCAGATTGTTGATCATATTTTATTATTGGAATAAGAAAGCAAGTGACTTTTTAGACTTTGTGTTGTGATATCTTTGTTATTAGGGAAACTGTTCTTATGTCTTTTTCCTTAATATATTTTTTGTTCTTTCAATTCAATAAGCAAAATTAGTGAAAATAGTCAGGAAGGTGTCCTGAAGCCAACTATGGAGAGACTTTGTGCCCCCATAATTTCCTTTAGTGTGTTTTCTTTTTGTTTATGTGTAAAGGACCTTGGGATGACTTTGTTCCCTCATTGTCCTTCGTATCTCACTCTTGGGCAATTCAGGTGGAGACTTTGTGCTACATCTCAATTTGTTGGTTACTACGACCTTGGTTAAATTTTGCAATTATTAATAAGAAGATTCTTGTGGTTTGTTTAATGGTACTTCTAAAAGAAGAGGAGTGATTTCTGTCATTATCCCTAAGATTTCTCCTTTGATTTGCATGCATCATCTCTGACAAAAGAGAGATAAATGATTTATCCTACCCTTGAGTATTATTTTTTGTTTATATATATATATAGGGAACCTCCCCTTGATGAGAGGAGAGATTAGTCCCCTTTTGATGTGGTAAACCTACACATTTGGATGATCAAACTTATTTTGTTTATCAGTACGCTAATCGACAAAATAATCAACCAATAGTTTTTGGTGACTCTACTGGAGATATAGTTATGTGCATTCTAAAACCTCAAGTTTCAGATGGAATCAATCTCTACCATTATTCATTATAAACTCCATTCCATTTTTGTTATTTACCCATTATTATTATAACCTTACCATTCACCTCCACACTAACTGGGAAAGAACGCGTAGTTTAGTGCCTCAAGCTTCAAACTAAAGCAAGGTCAATTCTTTTCCATTTTTGTTTCACAATTTGGCAGATTCAAGGTATACACAAAGCCAAAGGGCTTAAGGTATTTTTGACCCTATATTCGAGTTGGTACAATAAAGAAATTTTTGATTTATTTCCTTCACCATCTTGCCTCGAACGAACCAAGAACTTTCCTCTTACTAAAGTCAGATCTCCATTGCCAAACAAAATATCTACTTCTATTGTTGATGAAGCTTTGCCAATAATTACCCCTCTGATATTTTTTATTTCTCCTTTTCATAGTCATATAATGGCAGTTCAAGGCCCTTGGGGTAAATATTTTGGTCCTCTCAATCTTACTCCAGCTCTACATGAGCTTCCACGTAGTTCAAGGAAGAATTTCCCCAATTTTTATGGTGATGGGAAAGTTCATCCTGATGAACACATTACAGCCTTTAGCATATCTTGTGGTGTAATTAGAGTAGAATTTGAAGATGTAGCAGTCAGGCTATTTGTAGAAACATTACAAGGTGTTGCTTCATTAATTCTTAGTTACCTGAAGTAAGTTTTTTTTGAGACGTGTTGGTCAAATAGATCTTGTTGCAACTTAATATTTGGCCACTGAGGTAGAAGATGATCTCATCTTAGCAGAGAAGATAAGAAGAGATCCAAATAGAAATAGACCATCATCTTTTGAATATTCATCTACAGGCACCATAGATCCAATGGTGCAGAAGTTGGCAAATGAGTTGCTTGCTCTTAAAAATCAAATGGCACAAGGAATGTCTTCTGATCCTTCATATGGATATATGCCAAGAAGGACATTTCCAAATTAGTCATATCAAGGCAATGATGCTAGGAATCAAGGGAAACAAAATCATCTTCCTCCCCCATAAGGGAAACTTGCCTTGGAAGCTCCTCCAACCAATTCAGCAATGGGATATCTTGAAGCAAAATCAAATTTCTCTTTTTAGCCTGAATTGAGTCAAGAAAATGACGTTAATCTCCTTGTAGAAAATCAAGAAGAATTAGCTGGCGACTCCCACATTGATTTCTTGAACTACCAGGATGAACCCAGAAGCAAAGGAGAAGCTTTTGATGGATCATATGTAGTTTTTACCAGGTCCAAGAACCAATCAGTCTAGCAAGTTGATAAAGAAAGACAGAGGAGCAACCTCAACCAGTAATTACAATTGCTAAGCATGGAACCACTCTGCCTTTCCAGTCAAAGGATCCGGTGATCACCCAAAAGGTAAGTACATCAATTTCACCTTCACCTTCTGCTTTAATTTCACAAACCAACCCTCCTCCCATCCCTCCTAAAATCCAAAAAGTTGAAATACCTTCCTCTGTACCTAGCTCAATTCAGCCATTTGACATAATTGATCATGTCAAAAAGACAAAAATACAAATGTCTAAATTTGAATATTTGCAGTCCAATCCTGATCAATTCGATAAGTTGGTCCAATGTGTCAAGAACCAAACTATCCCTATAGGACAAGAAGCTAAAAAAGTTATTTCTGATTCCCCAAAGAACATTTCATTCTAAATAATCTTGTCATTACTCCTCCAGCTGCCCCTAGGAAAATATAACCTTTCTATGTTTCCCTGTTAATAAATGGTCACAAACTAAGTAATTGTATTATAGACTCAGGCACATCTGACAGTGTTATGCTTGCTAAAGTAGCTAAATCTCTTGGCTTCACACTAACCAAGACATTTGGGAGATGTTTCTCCATGGAAAACAAGCAAGTACCATTGCTGGAACAAATCAAAGATGCCTAGTTTGCATTCACAACATTTCTAGACAAGAGAATCAAGATGACTGTCTTGGTGGCTGACGTCCCATCATCCTATGGCATTTTGCTTGGACAAAATTTCTGCAAGGACATGGGAGGAGAACTAAGCATAGATCTATCTGAGGCAAGAATCCCTGTCAAAGGCGTAATGAAGAGGTTGCTCCCTGAAAAGGAGGCAAAATATGTGGTCACTCAAACATCGACCCCTGAAGCTCAAATTATTTTTGAATCCTTAGGTATGGGTAACTACTTTCTATCTATAAACAAAGTGCATGAAACATCTGATAAAATTCTTGAAAGTGTCAACCCAAAAATCAATTCAACTAGAATAGCAGAAGAACTAGTAGGTTGTAATACAAATGAAGAAGGACCCTCCCTCTCTAATGAAGGAAATTCTAAAGAAAAATCAGTATCTGATGAAGTATGGACTCTGGAATTTGATGGCAGCTACTCTTCTACCAGTTTGGGAGCTAGGATTGTGCTGATATCTCCTCAAGGAGATATGTTTCTTTCATCTTACAAATTACAATTTAGCAACACTAATAATACAGCTGAATATGAATCTTTGTTGCTTGGATTAAAGGTTGCTCAAGACAAAGGCATCAAGTTTCTTCATGCCAAAAGGGATGCTGAATTAGTGGTTTGTCAAGTAAGAAACTTATACCAAACCAAGAATGAAATATTACGCCACTATCACAACCTAATTTGGGACCAAATTGAAAGCTTTGATACTTTCAACATTTATGCCATACCTAGGGAATCTAATGATAGAGCTGATGCACTTGCTATTTTAGGAACTCTTTTGGTTCCTCACTTAGATTTCAAAGAAGACAGGTATACTATTGAGCTAGTCTATATACCAAGTGTTCCTGACAATGTTGATCATTGGCAAGTATTCAATGATGATCATCAAATCATTGCCTCTTTGGAATGAAAAGACAATTTCAAACAACTACATTTTGAAGGCATTAAACCTCAGAAGTATGAATCAGCCTCTGAATCTAGTTCAGATATAAATGAAGAATTCTTACAGCTGAAAGGAAATAAAATTTTCAAAGGCCTAGTTTCTCTTGAGAAACTATTTGACAAGCATGATAGATTCATCAAACAACAACAAATAGATTCAAGTTTCTCTCAGGGATTCAATCAAGTAAATCTAACTACTAAAGAAAATCCCAAGATGGTTAACATTGGTAAGTGCTTCACCCCTGAAAAAAGATTCAAGTTCACCACTTTACTCCATCAATACATGGATGTCTTAGCATATTCTTATGATGACGTGAAGTCTTTCAGACCTGATGAAATCTGCCATGTCATTCCTGTCAAGGCTAACTCAACACCCTATAAGCAAAAATCTAGATAGTACAATCCAAAAATATCAGGGACTATTCTATCTGAGATACAAAAAATGTTAAATACTAAAATCATTTTCCCAATCCATCATTCCACATGGATTGAAAATATAGTGCATGTAAGGAATAAGAGTGGCAAAATTTGCATTTGTGTAGATTTCAAGAATTTGAATCAATCATCTTTGAAAGGTAATTACCCTTTACCAATCATGGATCAAGAGCTTCAAACAGTGACAAGTTTAGAAATGTTATCAATGCTAGATGGCTTCTCAGGATATAATCAAGTTGAATTTGGTGAAGCAGACCAACACAAGACTGCATTCACCACACCTTAGGGTACATTTGCATATAGAAGAATGCCTTTTGGTTTGATAAATGTTGGTGCCACCTTTTAGAGAGCAATGGACCTAGATTTCAAAGATAAGATAGGTAAATTTATAGTGGTATACCTTGATGACTTAACCATCTTTTCAAAGCATCATTTTGATCATGTACACCACTTACACCAAGTGCTAGAGCGCTGCCACCAGAATGGTATTTCTTTGAACCATAAGAAGTCTATTTTTAGAGTAATAGAGGGGAAAATCTTTGGACACATTGTGTCTAAAGAAGGCATAAATATTGACTCAGACAGAGTCAAGTCTATTCAAGAGCTTAATTTGCCTACAAGTAAAAAATTTGTTCACTCTTTCTTCGAAAAGGTGAATTTATTACAGAGGTTCATCCCCAAATTTGTTGAGAAGACTAGACACATTGTGAACATGATAAAAGGGAAGACCACCTTCAGCTGGAATAATGAAGGCAAGTCAGCATTTCAGGATATCAAGACTGCCATTGCCCATGCCCCTACCTTGGTTTTTCCAGATTACAACAAAAATTTCATCATATACAGCTATGCTTCTGAACACACGCTTTTAACAATTCTTGTTCAACAGGACAAGGAAGGTATGGAATCTCATATTTCTTTCATGAGTTTCCCTCTCAAAACCCATGAGATGAAGTATTCAAACATAGAGAAGCATGCTTATGCAGTGGTGAAAGTAGTCAAACATTTTTGCTTCTATATCTTGAATTCACACACTACGGCCTTAGTTTCTAACACTACAATCAAGTCCATATTAACTCAGCAGGAGTTTGGCACAAAAAGAGACAATTAGATTGCAAAGATCTAAGATTTTGATCTAGACATCAAGCCAACAAAGCTGGTCAAGGTAAAAGGCCTATGCCAATTAATTGCTGACAACAAGCAAGAAGATACATAGCATGTAGAAGCTGAAGTGGAAGACACACCAACAGTCTTTTTTGTCTCCACTACCAATGAGTGGTATTCAGGTATTTCTCATTTTCTTACTTATGGTGAATGTCCTGATCATTTGTCTTATAAAGAAAGGAGGACTATCAAGTTGAAAGCTGCCAATATTGTCATTTGGGACAACGGCTTGTACAAGAGAAGCATAGATGGAGTATTCCTTCGTTGTGTAGACAAAAAGCAACAAAGCCAAATTTGAAATCTTTCCACAATCTAGCCTGTGGAGGACATTTCTTTGCTCCTGTAACTGCTCACAAGATTATACGAGCTAGGTATTACTAGCCAACTCTTTTCCAAGATGCATATAAGTGGGTCAAAAAATGTGAAATCTGCTAGCAATTTATTGGAAGACCCAAGTTAGCTGCCCTACCTCTCAAGCCAGTGATCATAGAAGAACCTTTCCAGCAATGGGGGGTTGATTTTATTGGGACTATAAACCCATCTTTAAGTGATGGACATGATTATGTCATTACAGCAACTAACTATTTCACCATGTGGGTAGAAGCAATCCCAACTAAGCATGTTACTTCAGAAGTTGTATGCAATTTCCTCAAGAAGAATAACATTTCCAGGTTTGGAGTTCCAACCAAAATTAATACTGACAATGTAGCTTATTTCACCTCCCAGGAAATTACACAATTCTATTTTCATTATGGAATTACTCTTTCCCATTCTTTTGATTATTTTCCAAAAGGGAATGGACAAGTTGAATCAAGCAATAATAACCTGGTAACTATCATCAAGAAGCTAGCAGATGACAATCAAAGGGCATGGCATAAAGCATTGGCTGATGCTCTATGGGTAGACAAAATCACACCAAAAAGGGCAATTGGTATGTCTCCTTTTCAACTTCTTTATGGTATCAATGCTGAGATACCAATAACCTTAGAATTGCCAGCCTTGAAATTGGCAAAGGCAATTGAAGATCAGACATATGAAAGCTCTCTTGATAAGATAATCATGTGCCTGACTGAGTTGGATGAACAGAGAACCATGGTGGTGGACTGAATTGCTGCTCATCAAAGTCTGGTAAAGAAACTCTTTGACCAAAAGGCCAAAAATCATGATTTCCAAATTGGGGATCAAGTCCTACTGTGGGACAAAAGGAGAGAACCAAAAGGGATGCATGGAAAGTTTGACTCCCTTTAAAGAGGCCCATTTATAATTCATCAACACAATGGTGAAAATAGCTTTCTGCTGAAATATCAAGATGGCACACTCTTTTTTCTGCCTCACAATGGGCAACATCTGAAACACTTCAACTCTTAAAGTATCAGATCATTGCATCTGTACATATGTATATTTGTATAGTTTTTAATTTTGTTTTTTTTTGTTTCTTTTTTTTATGCCTTCCATTTTTGGGTAACATGACTCCATAGCCCAATGGTACACATGAAGACACTGGAGATTCTAGATTCTACTTTCTTCAATTCTTTTTTACAATTGATAGAAGTTCCCCACTGGAGCCAGCTGTTGTCCCCAAAAATAGACTTCTCATTTTTTGGGACAACATGTGAACTATTTTGGTTCCTCAGACCAAAATAATCTCTTCCCTTCTCAAAATTTGTTCTGAGCATTCAAATTCCTCATTTTTCAAGCTTCTCAAAAAATCTATGGACTCTACAGGCTTAAATATATGGACTCTGTAGGCTTGAATCTACGGACTCTACAGGAAGAAAATCTATGGATTCTGCAAGAAGAAAATCTACGGACTCTGCAGGCCAAGTTCTACGAGCTTCACAGGTTAATTTTTATAGACTCTACAGGAAAGAAGCAAGCTCTCAACACTTAGGCAATTTCAAAGTTGGTTTAATGACAAGGTTCAACCAAAAGAGTTCATCGGTAAGCTTCTAAGCAAGGATTGAACCGTTGAACCTTGAACCATTTTGGTTCAACGAGTTCAATGGGTTCAATGGTTTAATAGGTTCAATGACCAAATGGTTTAATGCATTTGGTTCAAAAAGATCAAAAGGACTCAGCCAAATAAAAAGAATGAACCGATCGAACCGTTGAACCTTGAACCAAAGGGTTCAATGAGTTCACAGGTTCAAAGTTTCAACCAATACAATGAAGATCAAAGAGCTTAGAAACAAAAAGGTTCAACAGACTAATGGTTCAGCAGGTTCAAAGGCCTCTACAAGCAAGTTCAATCAAAAGAACAAGTTTCTGACACTTAGTCATTTTCAGAGAATGAACCGATTGAACCGTTGAACCATTGAACCACTTTGGTTCAAAGGTTCAATGGGTTCAAGGTTCAACATGTTCAATGAGGCTTGTTTCAAAGGATATTGGTTCAAGTGGTCAATAGAAACAAGGAAATGAACCATTGAACCGTTGAACCAAAGTTGGTTCAATCGGTCAATTCAAGCGACAAGTTCAAAGGAGTGCCCCAAGCGTCAAAGACACAAGTGCCCTTGTGAAGGGCATTTTTGTGGCAAAAGTGACTAAGGAAGGAAATAGAAAACCTGACAGAACTCAATGGATGCTGTCAAGTGTCATCTTTCGAGCCTCATTTCACTTTGTTTCTAAGAGCAGCGGATGCTACCACGTGTCACAATTTGAGATTCACATAAAATCGACTAAGGCAAATTTCCAAGGGACAAACAACCCTTATGGAGGACACTCAGAAGCCAAGGTGAACCATTTCAAAAACCCAAAAGGGTAGTTTGGAGCTCAAACAGCCCTTGTGGAGGGTAGAAAGGGGGAAAATGGACCAATTCAAAGGCCAAAAGAGCAAAGGGATTTTCTTCAGAAAAGTTCCCCTAGAAAAATAGACAAAGTGAATTCCTTCAGGAAAATGAACAAGGCAAAGGAAAAAGAGAAATCCTTCAGACAATTTATCTGAAGGAATTTTCCAGAAAAGCAAAGCAAAGCCCAATGGAAAGACAAGGCAAGGAAGATTTCCTTCAGACAAATTGCTCGAAGGAATTCCTTCAGACATTTTTTCTGAAGGAAATAAAGGATAAAGCCCACCAAAAGAAAGAAGCCCAAAGGCCATCCAAATACCACCTGAAGGGCAGATACCCTTGCAGGGGGTTCTTCTCGACCCAAAGTGGACCATTTCTCAAGGCCCTAAAGTGCAGGTCCCCTCTGAGAAAGATCAAACAAAAAAGCTTAAGGAATTTCTGAGGAAAGTGACATGCCCATGGACGTCAAAGTCACAACAATGAAATAGTTGTTGATCCTTGCAAGTTTAAACATGGACCCAAATGCATTCAAAGGCTTTAAGGCCAAGGCCAAAATGAAGAACCGTTGAGAGTTGTGTAAAGAGCAGGAATGACCAAAAACATTTGTGCATCAAATATGTTTCTAGAAGTAGACCACCAGGTGGTATTGAAATATGCAAACTTTTAATAGCGTGACCTGTTTCTCTACATTGAGAAAAGCAAATGGGTAAATGACCCTAAATTCTAGCATGTCTTCTTAACAAAATTTAATGCAACATGATGTGTTACTATTCCCAAGTCCTTCTTAAAGAGGCTATATAAGGGACTCTCTTGTTATTGTGGATCTCTCTCTCTCTGATTATTAGAAACAAAACTCTACCCAAATTGAAAGGCATTACTGAGACTTTGAGCTCAGATTGTTGATCATATTTTGTTATTGGAATAAGAAAGCAAGTGACTTTTTAGACTTTATGCTATGATATCTTTGTTGTTGGGGAAACTATTCTTATGTCTTTTTCCTTAATATATTTTTTGTTCCTTTAATTCAATAACCAGAATTAGTGAAATTGGTTAGGAAGGTGTCCTAAATCCAACTGTGGAGAGACTTTGTGCCCCCATAATTACCTTTAGTGTGTTTTCTTTTTGTTTCTATGTAAAGGACCTTGGGACAACTTTGTGCCCTCATTTTCCTTTGTATCTCACTCTTGGGCAATTCAGGTGGAGACTTTGTGCTACATCTCAATTTGCTGGTTACTACGACCTTGGTTACATTTTGCAATTATTACTAGGAAGATTCTTGTGGTTTGTTGAATGGTGCTTCTGAAAGAAGAGGAGTGCTTTTTGTCATTATTACTAAGATTTCTCCTTTGATTTGCACGCATCATCTCTAAAAAAAGAGAGATGGATGATTTATCCTACCCTTGAGTATTATTTTCTATATATATATATATATATATATATATATATATATATATATATATATATATATATATTGGGAACCTCCCCTTGATGAGAGGAGAGATTAGTCCCCTTTTGATGTGGTAAACCTATACATTTGGACGACCAATCTTCCTACTTTGGATGATCAGACCTATTTTGTTTATTAGTACGATGATTGACAAAATAATCAACCAACATATTTAATAATGCATTGCTCTTAGTGTACACATGTTTCCCTTCCATAGAAATATTTTTTTTATCTGCAGTGTTTTTAGTTTACATTGTGTTTCTTTTTGGTACATCTATTTGAAAATTTAATAAGGTACAAGTTTATATCAAATGGTTTTAACTCCTTTTGCTTGAGCTATAATTTTTTTTTCATTTTATGTAGCTATACATATATACATGTGTGTTTGTGTGCATGTATACGTGTGTGTATATATATGTACATATACATATATATACATGTATATACATATACATATGTATACGCATACGTATACATATGCATATGCATATGCATATACACAATTTTTTATTATCATATGAGGTGGGATGAATCTATTTGGATGCAGGTGTGGGGTGGTTTTAAATTATGAAATTTGGATCAGTTTAACACAATGAAATTGTATTGAAATTATTCATATGATAAGATTACATACTTATAGTATTTTGATCTCAACAAAGAAATAAAATATGCTTCATATAAATATACTAATGTCCCTAATATATTTCATTCATATATAATCTCTATCCTAAGCGATTTGTTATCACAACTCACATATACTCACATCTCACAATACAATTGCATACTCATATTATCACAAGTGTAATGCACCACATACCACACATGCCACAAAAAACATAGAGCATTAAAAAAAATACTTACCACATATGTCTCAAAATAAAAATACAACAAAAAGAATGAACCTCAACATTCAGCTAGAATGTGATCTGTATCCATTATTACAATTCACTTATTGGCCATAACACATGTCATGATGACTTAAAATTATTTCAAAGGAGTTTAATAAGGTTTTTAAATATTCAACCATGACTAAAAGGGGCAACTACTTAGTATCAAAATTCCAACAATAAGATGGAGTCATTTGAGGTCTATAGGTAGGATAATATCTAAGGATGTTCCATTAAAGGACAGTTTAACCCATGGATGAATTTATGATTTAATTCCTCACTCCATAAACCACAAGGAAAGATAACACCTCAAGATACGATTCTCATTACCACATTCAACCACAAAAGAATACACAATAACCTCTTTCAGTTTTAATTAGCTTCTTCTTAGAGTTGAAGATAGGACCCATTGACATATTCATTTAGGGATGGTCTTCCTATTCTAATAAGGCAATTGAATCCACACGTATAGCAAAGAATCAAGCCACTATCGATTTAATAAAATTAGATGTTAACTTTTAATTCAAAGGTTTGACCAATTTATTATAAAGTTAAGACCTCATGGTCTCTTCAAATCATTCAAAGAAGGGTAAAATATGTGTCTAATGGGTAGCTAGACTCTTTCTTAGGATATCATTATTTCATGAGCAACAAGACTCAACAAGAGATATAAATAAAAATCTATGCACATAAATGACCAAATAACATATTTGGAGTTGGAAGGGGAAGCATAGTTATTATATGAAATAATTACATAGACAATCATTCCACAATATAAGAAAGATATTAAAAAAGAAGCCAAATGTTATAATTCAACATAGGTATCTAGACATGCTCATAGAGTAATTATAATCCACAAGACTATACATCTTGTTAATGTGTTCTATTATATTGTTCACCTTAGATGAAAGGCTACCAATTCATTTTCCAAATGACTAAAAGCAACAAGTAACTATTAAGATTATGAATTTTAATTATAGAGAGCTTAGTTGTATTTTATGTAACCTTAATCATGTATCCTCTTACTCAAGGGTTATTCCTAAGCATAATGATCATTAGAATGCAATTAGTCCAAATGTCCAAGGAATTAGGTTTTTATTGTATTTTATAATTCTAGTACTGAAGACATCCCCATGATTAATTTTATGAACTTAAATTCTCCTTTTATAAATTATTATAATGACAACATTAGATTAAAAAAAGACCTTCCGTAATAAAAGGTAGAAACTTCCACCCTTGTGGCTAACAACCAAGACCAATCCCAATACCATTATTTATAATCACTTAAACCTATGATAAGGGATTATTAATAAAGGTATAATTTAATCAATAATAAAAAATGTCTTGATAAATAGACCTTACTCACAATAAGGAGAATATTTTATTCTTATCAATGTATTAAATGTTTTCTCCAAGGTAGAGATAATTATAAGGAAGATTTCAAGGCATAAATTAATCGAATAAGTCTTGAAGTTTGTCATAACCCTCTTTTAACTATTCCAACCATTAATTTATTCCAATAATGATGTTAAGCCTCCTTTTATTTTCAATCTAAGATTTCTCATGAAGAGGGTTTAAGACAACCGCGCATACCTACCATATAAAATATTAATGTAGCTTAATGAGGCCACTTGTTTATAAATAAGAGAAGGATTTAGAATCACACAACACATGGTTCATTAATCAATCATTGGATATCAAATGATCTTTAAAACAAATAGCATGAATAAAATAATTTGACAAATAAGTTTTAGTTCTTGATCATGGATAAAGAATACAAGATTCCACAAAGGAATGGGACCACTTGGATTTTCCACCATATTAGAGATTCTTAAGTTAGTCAAGTCCTTACATGGGATATGAGTGTCTTAATAAAGGTGAAAATGGTAAGTAATTTATAGTGTTTAGAATATATAATATTGTTTTATTGATAATCCCTTTTTTAGTCAACACTTGTAATTTATTAAAAGAGTTTAGACAAGAAAGGATCTTCATAAGAATTATACCAAAGTTCATAACTTCATCTTCACATTTATTTTAATAAATGTTGACATTTATATAATATTATAGGGATAATATAATAACAAAACACTCATTATCAAACCTATAATTGGTTCAGTAAGAAGAAAATAACATAAATATTATATCAAAAAATTCTATTCTAAATTCTTATTTCAAAAATTTACAAGAGTAGTAACTTATTATTATATCTATTTTTTAACACACATTTATAGATTGGTATGATAAACAATAATAATTAAAATAAATTAATAATAATTAGAATTTTAAGGATACAATTTTATTCACAAACATGTTTTGAAACCAAGCAGGGTTAAGAAGGTCATGAATCATGTTACGATACATTTCCATTTTGTTTTTGTTTTTGAAAAGAGAAGATAAGTGATGTTATGATAAATAATTTTGTACCACAGACTAAAATATTTATAACAAACTTAACAACAAGATGTTAATTTCTTAAGTCACAATCACTTTGGTTTTATCCTTGACATGCATTGAAACTACATGTAATTAAGTCAGTATTATGTTGGCATTATTTTTACCTCCTTATAAGTCTTCTATTTTAATTAACATAATAAATATATCAATCAAAATATTATTAAAATATATGAATGCATTTAAATTTCACACATTTACAAAGACTCACAAAATTGAGGATAAGATCAATGTCCCACAGAAGCCTTATATGAAAGGATGGGTCATTACATCCCCCTTGAAGAGTAAAATGTAATTCTTATGGGTACCCAATCTCTTTCTTGGGATATATTTATAACATGAGTGATAAGACTCGACACGAGAAAGAAAGAATAATCTATGCACATAAATGACAAAAAATAGATTTAGAGTTGGAAGGGAAAGCATAGTTCTTATATGATATTTTCACATAAACAATTGTTCCATAATATAATCACTATAAGATAAAAAAATCCAAATTTACAATTTATCATAAGTCTCTAGACTTGTTCATAGAGTATTTATTTCTAACTCATGAACTATACTCCACAATGTTATACGTCTTGTTAATGTATACAATATTAGGACTAGAGTATTCATCTTAGTTAAGAGGCTACCAATATTTTTTTGTAGTCAACTATATATATTAATCAACATATATAATTCTAGTTCATTTAATGAAAATATGAGGTCGGCTATATTTGAGTGATCTTAGCATGGTACTCCTTCCTCGAAGGTTTCTTTCCAATCACAAACTAGTCAATAGATTAAAATACAATCAAGTGCTCAAGGGAATATATTTATATCTTATCTTAAAAGCATGATAATGATGATATCTCAAGGACTAGTTCTATGAGACCCACTTCTTATTTACATATGATGGTCATAACCACAACATTAGGTGTAATCAATCAAAAATGCACAAATACTCAGTAAATATCTTAATCATAGGATTATAATATTCCCTTCTTATAAATGTATTAAGAAGATTATTCCAAGGTAGAGGTATTCACAAGGAAGATGTCAAGAATACATTTAACACATAAAGGTAGTAATTTGACATAACCCTCATTTAATTACTCTAATTGTTAATTGGTCCCAAAATAGATATTAAGTCTCTCCAATTATAAAGGTGATAACTCTCATGAAGTGGGACTAAGAAAAATTAGCATACCCACCATACATATTTAATTGTTCATTCACATGATCTTGGAAAATATAATTAGCAAAAGTAATGTGTAGATCGATAAAATAAGGTCTTTGCTTATGGACTAAGGGATACAATGTTTCACAAGAGATGTAACCACCTAAGGTTTTGTTCCATCTAATATCTTCTTACATTAGTCAAGTCCTCCCATAGGATTTTCAAGTCTTAGGTAAGTTTGTGACGTAAAGCACTTACAATGCTTACATAAAAATAGAATTATTTCACTAATAAATTTTGTCATTGACACCCAAAGTTTATTTAAGAGTAATATAAACAAAGATTTATCTTAAGGCACTTTCAAGGGTCCTCAATGTTTGCCTTTACATTCATCATCTTTAAGATAAATATGTTAAATTATTCATTTAATTAATCTATGAGCGCATCTAGAGAAATATGCTAAATTATTTATTTGACCTCTATATTATATCCATTTATATTGTGAAACATTGTATATGTGACTATATCATTTAAGAACTATGTTTTTTTTTTACTACATATTCATTATCAAATCATTGAGTTCATAGATTGTTCTCACCACTCCTAATGTCTGGATGCTCTTGATATAAATATTTTCAAGATAAGGGATTGGATACCCTAAAGACTAATTTTATGACCCCGTGCAAGAAGGATTTGAGGATCCTTTTAGTTTCAAATTTGAAATAAATTTATTGGACTTGGAAATAAGAGTTTATATCTATTTTTTGAATGGATTAATAATGGCTTGATCCTTATTTGTATAGATAAGTTACATTACCCTCTTGAACTGGGAAGACCATCCTTGAATGGTGATGTTGATGGGTCCTATCCATGACTCTTTAAAAGCTAATTAAATCTAAGAGAGATGGTTTTATATTATTTTATGGTTGAATGTGGTAACAAGGATTCTCTCCTTGAGGTATTAGCTCTTGATGTGGTATAGGGATTGATGAAATTAAAACATAAGCTAACCCATCCTTAAAAGGAAACTCTTGAGATCTTTCTCCTATCTTTAGACCTTGAGTAATCAACATTGAGAGAGATTAGTGTGTATTCTTTTATAGTTAAATGTTGGAACAAGGATTGTCTCCTTGAGGTAATATAAATCACATTAAATGTCCTTATCAATCGAGAATAGAAAGCTCTTAATAGTAATAAATGTAACAACCAAAGGGGCATATATCCATAGTTTATTGCTTAAACTCTTAAAGTAATAAATAAAAGATCACTCCCAATCAAGATAGAATTTTATTTTAAACTTACCCTATGGATCAGACAAGGAAACTTGATATAATGTACAGTTGTTCAGTAAATATAATTGTCTATAGTTAAATATTTTTAATATCCACTTAGAATTTATGGCCTAATAAAGCACACTAAACAAAGATATAAAACAATATCTAAAATTTTATCAATTAAGTACTGAATTTAGAAAGGTTCATACCACTCCCCCACAACAAAATAAAAATTATATTGTGTTGATAATGTAGCAAGGGGATTCCATAAGACTAAGAGGGCGATTCAGGTGGAGGACAGAATTTTCGTTAGGAAAATTACATACCAAGAAAATAAGCAATGGCTCTAGGCTTGATAAAATATATAATTTCCTTATATTTAGCAATTTCCTATAGCCTCTCTAGCCGAGGAGTACATGATATGATTTTAATAGTCAATTTCCATTGTCATAATAAACTCCTTAAGTATTAACACATTGATGATCCTTTACCTTAGCCAAAGTAGTCTTAATTTTAAGATTTACACTAAATTTATATTAGGTATAAATTCTAAGAAGACACTCTAAAATGGAATAAGAAATACAATACAAGAACAATCCATAATTATAATCCAACATTCATACTAAGATAGTATCTCAATTATATATAACATAACATATCATAACTCATAATATGTTCAATGTATGGTACATATACGAACTCAAAGTTAATATAACATCGTTGAATAACACTATTTTTATTCTTATCAACAAAAGCTAAAATCCTAAGGAGATGTCCCCTTGACTGATTATCATTAAAATTATTCTTTTAGATTTCATAAACTTTATTTAAGGATTCATTAATGAAGCATGAGAGGACCTCATACTATATTTACTGGATTAGGGGGAAATCCATATCTTATTAAATCTCCTCACCAATTTGCATAAGGTGATTCACGATTCTTTTAATTACTCAATACACCTCTTCCAATGCTTGTAAAACATGAGGGAGTTTGCATACTAGACCCATTATGAAGTAATTGTTCACTAAATTTGACTTTTTAGTCAAATTGGGGCACCTATAGGTAAAAAAATGACTTTATAGGTATATAAGGGGTGTAATATGGATGTGACAAGGTGTTTTATAGGTCAATTAAGGTCAATTGATGTTATATTATCCTTGGTCATTAGTTTCTTAGTCCCTTTAGTAATTTTAGGGGTTTAAATGGTGCATTTAATGAGTTGTATAGGTTTTTGGGGAAGTGTGAAGGTTAAAAAAGATTAGGTCATTCCTCATGTGTCCCTAAAAGTATTAATTAACTAAAAAAACTAAAATATGGTAGGTTATGCAAAATAAAAGGTAGTTTTCTTGAAGGAAAAGAAGAATTTGGCACTTGTATGACCTCCTTGGGAAGTGTTCCATGTAGGAAATGGTCAACCAGTGCCTCTTCAAATTACCCACGCTCATTTCCATGTTTTTTTAATCTGAAAGTGACATTTCTTTCTCAAAACCATTATGCTCATTTCTTGGCTTTCTAAGCATACATAAGTGACCTACAGGTTTTTGCTTTGTACATATAGCTCAGGATATTTTAGGTAAAATGCTTTTGGGATTTTTTTTACATTCAAATAAATTAATTTAAATATATTAATTTTGAAAAATGATGGCTTGTGCTTCATGAACGATCCTCATGAAGTTGACCTTTCAAATCTACCTAATAATATTATCACCCCATGGGTTTCACCTTGGTTTGAGTAGCTCCATATAATCCACTTACTGAGTAAGGTTTTTAAATGATCCAAGTAGCTTAGATTGCAAGAGGGTACACCACTCTATGTTATAGGTAGTCTTGCACCATTTTCAAGATTTTTAGGTTTTGACCATGGTTTCAAGGGGTTCTGATGAGTCCTTGTTAATGTTATAATTGATATATTATTTCCATTGTCATCTCAATATCATCTCTAAATTAAAATTCCATGAATTTTATCCATGTACACTATACAGTCAGCTCCTTATCCATTTCTATCTGCATCCATATTGAATCACATGTAAAGATCTTGTTTAGTATGTTCATAAAGGTGTTTTTGAGGTATCCAGATGTTGACATGTGTTTGAAATCAGGAATAAAAAAGTATTACCCTTAAAATATTGTGTATAAGGATATCATAGTCATATATAACACTTAGATACAGTCTACCCCTTTTGGATGGTCACCTACAAGTGCCTACTTAAACTAGTCATGTTGAAAAGGAGTGTTGAGATGCATTAATGTATTTGAATTTGTGGAATGAATTTGGAAATGTTGTAGGAACTTATATTTAATTTAATTTCAAATCGATTCACATTATTCATGCTTGAAAACACTGCATGCATACATCCCATGTTTGCACCTATAGGCGGCCTAATAAAGAGTTAAGCACCCATGCCAAGGTTTGAAGCAAGTGGTAGGACTTTTGTTTGAATTTATAGTGGATTAAATGAAAATTAAAATCCTATTATGATATGTCAATATTGGAAAATTAAAGTGAATATGCCTTCAAAACACAAAATGACTATTTTAGGCCCTCGTTTCCCCAAATTAGCAAAACAAAGGCCTAACACCATTTTGATGGATTCATATGATAGGGTTACTAAAAGGTTTGAAGAATATAGGTAGGTGGTATTTGTCTTATCTAGCATGGATAAGAGTTATGAAAAGTTTGGAATATAAAGGACAAGTATAGGGTGGACTTTTGAAGACCTAAAGTTGCCTACAAAGGCACTAAACCCAAGCAGTAATATCTACATAGTTAGGACCTTAATTGACCTTATTCCCAAAAAGATCATATAAGAAATAAATATTGAAGTTGGATTGGTATTGATGACTTAAAAAGGATGAAAAATCTTCAAAATATAATCAAAAATAGTTGGATATACTATGTCCTAGACCCTCATGTGCACACATAGTTCGTACAAACCACTATAACACTCACCTACAACTGCAAACAAACAAAGACCTAGACATGATAGTTTGGTTTTATTTGAGGACATATAAGTGGAATAAAGACATAATCACATATATTGTGACCTTTATTAAGTTAAATATATGTCCTAAATATATCATGACCAGGTTGAATGAGCTAATGGTCACCTACATGTCAGGTAAGCAGGGTATATAGGCAGTGAATTAGGAATAAGGTATTATTAATTATAGAAGGATATAATCTTAGTGAGAGATGATTTATATTATTGAAAATGGACATAATAACACCCAATAAATTCATGTATATTTTTTTCAAACCTAAACTATACAAACTCACCTACAACCACCTTCAGTGACTATGAGAAATAGTAAGCAAAAAGGGACTATGTTTGGTGAAGTTTGACATAGACAAAGTGAAAAAAATGATATGAATATGGAAAATATGGTTAAATTAAACTCTTAGGATCTGTGTATATTATTTCTTAAGATAAAACAAACTTGAAACCTATAGTTGATTTCCCTTCCAAGGTAAAAAGGGCACCTACAACCATTATATTTGACTGAGACAAAATAGTGAGTTAGAATATAGTCCAAGGTGATGGTCTAAGATCAAAAAAGTATCCAATGGATTACATCAGGTAATATGTGACTCAAGGGAAGTATAAAGATGTTTTAATCATTATCTTGTGCCTCACCCATGCAAATAAGATACAAGTGTCCCTTCTCCAAAGCTAAAAATGTAGTCACACAGATAGTCAGCTAAGAGAGTGATGTTTTGGTACTTATATTGCAAAAGTATGACTAAAAATAGGTATTAAATGATTAAAAGAGACTAAATTAGATGTTTATACCTTTTATCATGCTTAATCCATATACACACACCTTTGAGTGACCTCCTAAATAGGGATATAACTAACAGGTTGCACTCAATATTGACTAAATCAAGATGTGTGAGAGTCTTATGAAAATTTGGAGTATGAATGGAGGTTAAGTAATATTAATAAAAATAAATAAAACATATTTACACCATCATGATTGATAATAAGTAGATAAAATAACCTTTTAGAGGCCAAACACAGTCTATTGTCTTGAAACCCTACCCATAATCTTGACTAGCAGGTATATATTGGTGCTTAGTGTTCTTAGAAGATCTAATCATTGAATAAAGAGATGATTTTTTGTGAAATTAATCCTCATAAATTTATAGGTATCATAAATTATTTACATTGGTATGGGGAAATAGGGTAGTGCCCTCTATTTTGTCTTAGATAGAGGGCACTCCCTTTATGAGCAAAACTTGCATTCTTGACAAGAGGTGATAAAATATGACCCAAAGGTTTTGTGTATCCTTATATAAGGTTCATAAAGTTGTATATAATATAATATAATAAAACATTTATAACCAATAAAAATGTAAGGATACCAACATAAGGGACCAAACCATTAAGAGTTGTAGACAGGCTCATCAAACATGGCTATGCCTAACATACAATCAAGAGGTCATTCTCACTTTTGGATCTAAGTGAACTTTAAAAGTGGTTGTATCATGTCTTAAGAACCATGAAAAAAGTGTTGAATAATATAATTTTTAGGTTAAATCATGAATAGGTCATCTTGGGTCATCTTGGGTCTTGAACCAACACAAGCCTATTAAGTATGACTAGGCCTAGTGCTCAAATGGGGGTCCATCACACTTATAGAATGAAATATGATTTATATCCTATTGGTACATGTTAATATGATCACTAAAGTAGTTTATAAGATTTTGGATGGTATATAAAACCAAGGGAATCCATTTTTGGCTCAAAATCTAACTCAGACTTGAAGGAAAGATGAAAAAGAGCTTGATAGGTTAGATTTCAACACTCATATATTTCATGATGCTTTGCATGGGAATATGAGAAGTTCAAGGATGTTAAGGGGGGTTCTTTAAAAATTATTTTGTGTAATTTTTTGGTAACTTGGATGTCAAACTTTTATGAACAAAGCTTAAGAGGGAAAATAGGCTTAAAACCCTTGTTAAACCTTTGCAGAGACCCAATTGGAGAAATGGAGATAGAAAGCTCATCTAATAGAATATTTTTCTCATTAAAACTACTATAAATTGTATAATACTCACTCAAGATCCCTCACATGCCAACTAAATATATGAAATTGTACATATGGGGTGAGAAACAAGCTATTTTGACCATTTTTTGTGTTGTGTAGGTTCTAGAAGGTGTTTGAAGATGAAAAAAAAATTGGGAGGATTATATATAATTTTTATAACTCCCCATATTTATTTAATTATTTATAACAACTCCTAAGGGTTAAAACAATATCTCTCCTTTCAGCTAGTGAGAATGGTGGAAGACTTCAAGTGAGCTCATTTTAAGATGTCCCTGATGCTTCTATGTCCATGGAGGGTATTGAAAGGTTTCATCCACTCCATATAATGTATTTTTATAATCAATTGATACCAATTTGGAAGCCAAGTGTGCAGGGTACATGAAGAAAGAGTTTTCTATACTACAGATGATGATGGCCCATTTCTAGGTGATTTTAGGTGACCAAACCTACAAAAAATTCATGGAGAGGCATGAATAATGTCATTAAACTTCATATAAATCATCATACTTTATCTTAATCAGTTATTAGGTTTTCAAATAGGGATAATCATGAAGGCAATTTTTTTGACCCAAGAGAAGGAGTTTTATGCCACTTTGCAAGATTTTCATGACTTGTACTAAAAATTTTATTTCTTGGCCTTGCATGGTTCATCCCATATCTCTTATCATTAAAAATTAACTCCTTGTATATGCTTTATAAATTTCATTTTTCTTCTCTCTTCTTATCTCTCTCTCTCAAGTTCTATAAGAACTAGCCATTTTGGCCATTGTATTAGATGCTCCACCTGAGTATGGTGAAGCCCTAATCATTTGTATACCTTTTTATAAATAATAAAATTTATTGTTACATCTTCCATAAATATTATTAGTGTTTTCATTTTGAATTTTTTATTTTTCATAAGTGAAGACTATGGATTCCTTAGCATGTTTTGTCATTCTTTCATCATATTTATATTTGGAAAGCTTCTTCTTGTAGGGCATGTGAAGTGTTTTAGGATATTTCAAGGATTTAATGAGTTATTATTTTCATTAGTGCCCTCATAGGCCTCTTTTACAGTCCTCCTATCTTTGCACATTCATCCATAACCTCACAATGTAATATTGATGTGAGAAGATGAAGATTGGAGAAGTGTATGTTCAGTTTGTCCTTTGATTTCAAGTGTAACATGCATATATTTGGATGTCATCATGTTATTTGGTGTATCACATCCCTTAGGTTAGTTTTATTTCATTTATCCTTCTCCCTTTTCACCACCCAAGTTTAGTTTTAGTTTCAATCCCATGTGGTACATCAAGGGAGCTAGCCCTATTTAGAGATTCACCTCATTCCTTAGGCTACTCACAAGCCTAGAGGTGATTCTATTATGCCACTTGGATGAGGATAGATTTTACATATCCTCAAAGCATGAAAATCCAAGTTATAATAGTTTTTGGCATGCCTGGTGGGACTCTTGGTCCAAGAAGTTGAGAGATTTTTGGTGTTGTCTCTTAACACTAAACCTTTGGAGGCATCTATTTAAGAATAAATGGTGACTCTGAAGATATATCAAATAGTCAAGAAGCTTATATTATATTTTTAATATTGATATTAACATGTTTTATTTTATTTTTTGGTGTTCTTTCTTTCAATTAAGTTTCATGTTTGATTTTGGTGTTGAGTTTTTCTCTATACAAGTTGGTGAGACATTTCAAGCTTGTGTCATTCCCTATCAATATGAACAAGTCCTTGGTAAATATTGTCATGATCCTTACCAGCCTCAATATGAATTTAATCATCTCTAATATGATTCTTGTTCATCCATGCATGAAGTATATTAGTCCTACAATCATCCTTCTCCATGTATTGCTCCTAGTCAACCTAGCCATTCTTCAAGCCAACCCATTTCCACCTTCAAAAAGACACTTTTGGGCTATGAGAGCTATATGTTGGATCTTGATACTCAAAGGGGATATGATCTATATATTCCTAGTCATATTATTCATAGGTTGAGATAAGCATTAGATTTGATCAAAATAGAGTGGGTACCTATTAAGAGAGCCAATTGGCAAAGGCTCATAAGTAAGATGCTTGATGTGAGTGGTATAGTTTCATCATTAGAAGATTGGCCAGGAATTCATGAAAGGCAATCTCACCATACCTATCAGCCTTAATATCCACTTCCCCAAGTGTCCTAAAATCCATACATGACCCCTACTCATGAGCCAAATCAAGCTTATAAAATTCATATTTTTCCTAATTAGTTGGAGGAGAGAATTGAAAAGAGAAACCTTGTGTTTGAAGTTAATCTGGATAGGCAGATTGAATTGGCAAATATGCATATGCAGCTATCCATGTTGGCATCAAAGTAAGTGGAGTTGAATCCCTCATTTACCTCTCATAATTCATCCTCTTCATCTCAAAAGGAGACCTCCAATCCCAATATCCTAAGATGGATTAAAATAGTGGAGTCATGGGGAAAGAAAGAGGAAAAAAGTCTTGACAAAGAGTTTGAAGTTGAGAAGGAGCTTGATTCTAGACCAACCCCTCCCACCCTTCTTCAAGTAAATACTTATAATCCAAACATCCTAAGCTGGAGTAAGATAGTATAATCATAGGGAAAGAAAGAGGATGGAAGTTTTATTGATAAGGAGTATGAAGGGGTGAATGAAATTGATCCTTTGCAAGTTCCTTCTACCTTTCCTCAAGAAACTTCTTGTGTCCAATGTCATACCTCATGTAATCCTTATGTTCATGATGATTCCTATGAATTTAAAGAGAAATTTTTCTAAGAAAACCTAGCAAAGCAAATTCAGGAGTTAGAGTCAAAGATGAGGTTGCTAAATCAAGGTGTGATGGAAGGTTTAAACCCAAAAGAAAATCCTACGCCTAAACACACCCCATCCACCCTTCCTCAAGAGAGTCCTCAAGCTGAATCAAATGTGAATGAATTATTTATCAAATGGAGGGAATAAAATCAAGTTTATTTATCCCAAGGTTTGCCTCCCCTTCCTCAATATCTCCCAAAAGAATTCCCAACTTTGCATTCTCAATCTGAATTTGAGCCCTATGTTCCACCTCCACCAACTAGTTTTTTTTCCTCATCCCATCACCATTTGACTTGATGGACCTATGGTGTGGAAAAATCAAAAGGAGAAATTGGTTGAGGAAAATTCAAAACTCTTACTTGAATAATATGCAACTCCTTGCTAGCCTTATTAAGCTAGGTCAGTGGATTTCAAGATGCCTAGTCTTGGCATCACTAAGAAGGAAATTGAAGATCTTACAACCCTTGACCCACAAGATCAGATTGTGATAGTTGAGGTAAATTTTGAAAACCCTCAAGAGGACCTGAATGATGAAGAAAAGGTGATCTCTTGTGTTGGATCTCCTTATTTAGTTGATGGTGAAGCATACACTCCTTGTGTTGAGGAAGAAATCTTGGAAGAGATCATATTAAAATATGAAGAACAAGATGAAGGAGTCTCTCTTATTGTTACCCATTATGATTATAATAAAATTTAATATGATGACTTATGGTAGATATTTGAAAATGTTTACAAAGATTTTAAATCTCTCAAATGGTCTACAACACCTTTAGAGTTGGTTACAAGTGATGGCAAAAAAGATGACATTGTTCAAGATGTCATAGATGAGAAAAATGACATTGTCAAAAATGTCATAAGTGATCAAGAAAAAAATCAACATCAGCCTTTGGAGGTCAAGGACAACCTCTATTGGCCTCAATCTTTCAAAGAACAAGAGATCATTCCTTTTGAGACCATGCCTACAAAGAAGATGATAGTTGATCATGAGAAAGAGAGTGGGTAGCAACATGAAGTATGTAAACAAGGGCAAAAGGAATATGTCTAAATTAGAGACCTATTTGAAGATGATCTACTTGAGAACAAGTCAAGTGAAGTGTCAAGGAATAGTTTTGGTCCATCAAGTGTTCAATCTAAATAACAACATGCTTGGCACCCTCATCCATCTCATGCAAAAGGAGATTCAAGAAACTTTCCCTTTGATCCTAGAAAGGGAGGTATGACTTGTTGTTAGTTGTATATAATAGTTGTTTCAGATTCCCTTAAGTGAATTGAGCACGTGTGTGTGTGTGTGTGTCTTGTTAGTTTATTGTCTTATTTTATGTGTGTCTTTTGCTTTGTGTGTTTGAGTTAGTCATGAGTGTCTTTTCTTGATCAAATTCAATGGTAAAAGGTTTCCTTATTTGTATCAGACTTCAGATGACTCCTAAGCCCAATGGATTGATAAGGCTACTGGTCTAGTTAGTATAACAAGTATACTACCCCTATGAGGCACCAATTTGTTGCCCAATTTTACCTTTTTAGTCAAATTGGGGCACCTATAGGTAAAAACTTGACTTTATAGGTCTATAAGAGGTGTAAGATAGATGTAAAAATGTATTTTATAGGTCAATTTATGTTATAATATCCTTGGTCATTAGTATTTTTAGTCCCTTTAGTCATTTTGAGTCATTTTAGAGGTCAAAATAGTGCATTTAATGAGTTTTACCAATTTTTTTAGGAAGTGTGAACGTTATAAAATATTATTTTATGCCCCATGTGTCCCAAAAAGTCTTAAATAACTAAAAAAACTAAAATATGGTAGGTTAAGCTGAAGAAAAGGTAGTTTTCTTAAAGGAAAAGAAGAATTTGGCACTTGTACAGCCTCTTTGTGAAGTATGCCACATAGGAATGGCAAGTCAGTACCTATTTAGCTTCTCCATTCTTAGTTACACATTTGGTTTGATTTTAAAGTGCAATTTCTTGCTCAAAACTGTTATGTTCTTTTCTTGGCTTTCTAAACATACATAAGTGACCTACAGGTTTTTGCTTTGTAGGGATAACTCAAGAAAATGGTTTTGGGATTTTTTTATACACTCATAGAAATTCATTTCCATATAATTATTTTCAAAAATTTTGGCATGTTCATCATGAACCATCCTCATGAAGTTGACCTTCTAAATTTGCCTACTAATCTATGCACCCCATGGGTTTCACAATGGTTTGAGCAGTTTCATATAATCCACTTGCTAAGATTAGTTATAGATTATGTTTACTATGTTTTCTCATGTATTCAATACTTTTTTTCAAGTTTTAATGTGTTTAAATGATCAAATTAGCTCATATTGCAAGAGGGTACACCATTCTATGTTATAGGCAGTCTTGCACCATTTTCAAGATCTTCAAGTTTTGACCATGGTTTTAAGGGGTTGTGATGAGTCCTTGTTCATGTTATTAGTGATATATTATTTGCATTCTCATCTCAATATTATCTCTAAATTAAAATTCCATGAGTTTCAGCATTGTACACTATACAATCATCTCCTTACCCATTTTCATTTGCATCCGTGTTGAATCACGTGTACAAATATTATTTAGTACATTCATAAAGTTTTTTTGAGGTATCCAGATGTTTAAATGTGATTTATATCAGGAATAAACAATTAGGACCCTTAAAATAGTTTTTATAAGGTTGTCACAGTCATATATAACACTTACATACAATCTGCCCTTTTTGGATGGTCACCTATAGGTGCCTAATTGAACCAGTCATGTTGAAAAGGAGTGTTGAGATGTGTTAAGGTATTTGAATTTTTATAATACATTTGGAAATTTTGGATGAACTTGTATTTTATGGAAGGTCAAATCAATTCACGTTATTCATGCTTAAAAACACTGCCTACATACATCCCATGCTTACACCTACAGGCAACCTAATAGAGAGTTAAGCACCCATGTCAAGGTTTGATGCAAGTGTTAGGACTCTTGTTTGAATTCATAGTGGATTAAAGGACCATGAAAATCATATTTTTATATGTCAATATTGGAAAATTGAAGTGAATATGCCTTCAAAATTCAAAATGACTATTTCAGGCCCCTGTTTCCTTGAATTAGCAAAATAGAGGTCTAAGGCCATTTTGATGGATTCATATGATAGGGTTACCAAAAATTTTAAATAATATAGGTAGGTGTTCTTTGTATCCTCTATCATATATAATATTTATGCAAAGTTTTTAACGCAAAGTACAAGTGGAGAGTGGACTTTTGAAGACCTAAAGTTACTTAAAAAGGCACTAAACCTAGGCAGTAATATCTACATAGTTGGGATTTTAATTGACCTTACTCCCAAAAAGATCATATAAGGCATATATATTGAATTTGGAGTGGTCTTTATGAGGTAAAAAATAATCCAAATCTTCAAAATATCATCATAAAGAGTTGGATATATTATGTCCTAGACCCTCATGTGCACACATAGTCCGTACAAACCACTATAACACTCACCTACAGTTGCAAACAGACAAAGACCTAGAAATGATGGTTTGGTTTTGTTTGAGGAAATATAAGTGGATTAAAAACATAATTAGGTATATTTTGACCTTGAGGAGGTTCAAGATAGGTCCTAAATATATCATGACCTAGTTGAATGAGCTAATGGTCACCTATAGGTTAGGTAAGAAGGGTATATAGGCAATGAGTTAGGAATAAGGTATTATTGACGATATAAGGTTATAACCTTGGTGAGAGATGATTTATATGATTTAAAATGGACCTCATAACACCCAATAAAATATTTTATAATTTTTTCAAACATAAACTATATAAACTCACCTACAGCCACCTTAGATGACTATGAGAAATAGTAAACAAAAAGGGACTATGTTTGGTGAAATTTGGCATATAAAAATTGAAAAAAATGATATATATAGAGACACTATGGTTAAATTAAACTAAAATTATGTTTTTATATTATTTATCAAGATAAAACGCACTTTAAACCTACAGTTGATTTCCCTTACAAGGCAAAAAGGGCACCTACAACCATTATAATTGACTGAGATAAAATAATGAGTTATAATATATTCCAAGGTGATGGTCTAAGCTCAAACAAGTATCCATTGGATCCAATCAAGTAATAGGTGACTCAAGGGAACTCTCAATAAGTTTTAAGAATTATCTTGTGCCTCACCCATGTAAATAAGCTACTGGTGTCCCTTCTCAAATGTAGTTAGACAAACATTTAGCTAAAAGAGTGATGTTTTGGTACTTATATTGCATAATTATGTATAAAAATAGGTATTAAATGATTCAAAGAGACTCAAGGGGATTTTTAGACCCTTTTATTAGGCCTAATACATATACACACACCTTTGAGTGACCTCTAAAAATGGGATATAGCTAACAGGTTACACTCAGTATTGACTAAATCAAGATGTGTGAGAGTCGTATGAAGGTTTAGAGATTGAATGGAGGTTAAGTCATATTAATACAAATAATAAAAACCTAGTTAAATCATCATTATGGAGAATAATTATAGAAAATAACCTTTTAAATGCCAAACATAGTCCATTGTCTTGAAACCCTGCCCACAGTCTTGGCTAGTAGGTATATATTGGTGCTTAGTGTTCTTGGAGGATATAATAATTAAATAAGGAGATGAATTTTTGTGTAATAAATTCTCAAAACTTGAGGGGGATCATCAAGTATTTACATTGGTCTAGGGAAATATGGGAGTGCCCTCTATTTTGTCTTAGACAGAGGGTACTCCATGAGTAAAACCTGCATTCTTGACAAGAGGTGATAAAAAATGACCCAAAGGTTATGTGATCCTTATAAAAGGTGTATAAATACATATAACATATAATAAAACATTTATAACCAAGAAAAAGGTAAGGATACCAACATAAGGGACTAAACCATCAATAATTACAAATAGGTTCATCAAACATGGCTATGCCTAGCATACAATCAAGAGGTAATTCTCACTTTTGGATCTAAGTGAACTTTATAAGTGGCTGGATTATGTTTTCAAGACCAATAAAAAAGTTTTCAATCATAAAATTTGAAGGGTAAATCATGAAGAGGTCATCTTAGGTCTTGAACCAACACAAGCCTATTAAATATGACTAGGCCTAGTGCCCAAATGTGGGGTCCATCACACTTCTAACATGAAATATGATTTATATCCTATTGGGACATGTTAATAGGATCAAAATCTAACTTAGACTTGTAGGAAAGAGGAAAAAGAGCTTGATAGGTCAGGTTTCAACACTCATATATTTCAAATGACTTGCATGGGAATATAAGAAGTTCAGAGATGTTAAGTGGGGTATTGAAAAATTATTTTATGGAATTGTTTGGCAACTTGGATGTCAATATTTTATGAATGAAGCTTAAGAGGGAAAACAGCCTAAAACCCTTGTTGAACCCTTGCAAAAACTTGATTGGAGAAATGGAGATAGAAAGCTAAAATAATTTCATATTTTGCTCATGAAACTTACTAGACCTTGTAGAGTACTTATTCAATATCTGTCACATGCTAACTAGTTGTATGGAATTATATGGATGGGTTGAGAAACATGGTATTTTTGACCCTTTTTATTCTTATGTAGGTTCTATAAAGATTTTTAATATTAAACCAAATTTGGGAGGAATATATATGCTTTTGATAACTACCCATATTCATTTAATTATTCATAAAAACTCCTAAGGGTTATAACAATAGATCTTCTTTCAGCCAATCAAAACTAGCCTATTAGACAAGCTAGTGAGAATGGCAGAAGACTTCAAGTGAGCTCATTCTAAGGTGTACCTGATGATTCTAGAGACATGGAGGGTCTTTAAAAGTATCATCCACTCCCTTCCATGGATTTTCTTGAGCAACTAATGTCAATTTTGAAGCCAAGTGTGCAGGGTGCATGAAGGAAGAGTTTTTTGGACTATAGATGATGATGACTCATCTTTAGGTGATTCTAGGTGACTAGGCCTACAACCAATTCTTATATATGCATTCTTAATGTAATTAAAATTCATACCAATCATCATATCTGATCCTAATTATTTATTATGCATTCAAATAGGTCCAATCATGAAGGCAACTTTTACGAGCCAAGAGAAGGAGTTTTATGCCACTTTGTAAGAGTTTGATGACTTGGATTGAAATTTGTACTTATTGGCCTTGCATGTTTCATCCCATATCTTCTTCTCATTCATAATTAAATCCTTATATCATCTTGATAAGTGTCCTTGTGACCCTTGGACTTCTCTCTTCTTCTCTCTCTCTCTCAAGTTCTATAAGAACTAGCCATTTTAGCCATTGTATTGGATGCTCCACATAGTATGGTGAATTCCTGATTATTTTTATACCTTTTGATCAATAATACAATTGATTTTTACCTCTTCCATTACTTTTCTTAGTGTGTTCATTTGGAATGTTTTATTTTTCATAAGCGAAGACTATGGACTACTTAGCATGTTTTGTCATTCTTTCATCCTGTTTACAGTTAGAAAGCTTCTTTTTGCATGTCATGTGAATTGTTTTAGGAGATGTTAAGGATTGATTGATTATTATTTTCATTAGTTCCTTCATAGGCCTCTTTTCTAGTCCTTCTATCTTTGAACATTCATCCATAACCTCACAATGTAATATTGATGTGAGAAGATGAAGATTGGAGAAGTGTATGTTCATTTTGTCCTTTGATTTCAAGTGTAACATGCATATGGTTGGATTTCATCATGTTATTTGGTGTATCACCTCCCTTAGGTTAGTTTGCTTTCAGTTATCCTTCTCCTTTTTCACCTCCCAAGTTTAGTTGTAGTTGCAATTCAAAGTGGTACATAAAGGGAGCTATCCCTATCTAGATATTCACCTCATTCCTTAGGCTACCCACAATCCTAGAGGTGATTCCATTATGCCACTTGGATGAGGAGAGATTTACCATCTCCTCAAAGGGTACAAATCTAAGTGATAATAGGAACCAATTAGGAATGTTAATTAGGATCATACACAATCGTAGTAAACATGTTAATAACCACTATATGAATATAAGACAACATATCCACATCACCAAGTATCTAAATGGGTTTCAAGAGCTAGTTGTGCTTGTCACTCAACTTTTTCATCTATTGACCCTTATGTCATCAAGAAGAAGAAAAATTAGTAAGGTCTTATGACAAAGACACCAACCACCATAAATAGAATTCCTCCAATCATGCCAAATATTATTTCACATTTTAATACTACACAAATCATAAGTGACTAAACATGTTGTCTCAATCACCTTATCAACTACCCTAACCTTTCTGCTATGCCATAGCCAGCCCCACATGGAAGGTTATTCCAATAACTCACATGTGCTAATGATCATAAAGGCAATGATAAGGTATATGTCCCATGTAAGCCTTATATAAAAGGGTGGGTCGTTACATCCCCCTTCCCTTAAAAAATTATCTTCCTCAATTATATCAACCAAGTCATAACACTCTTAAGGATAGTAACACATAGTTGTTTCCTACCTCTCAAGGAATATTGTATTTCTTAATCATTAAATAATATGATAACATCAAATTATTCAAATCATGTCTGATAAATCCCTTAGAATGTCAATTTTTCCCATTCTCAAGTAAATTTACTTGATTTTGTCTTTAGTTTTTGGTTACCTTTTCTAACCAACTCAAGGATTTTAATTGAAAGGTAGGTTTTGCAAGAAAGTTTCTCATAATAACCACTTCTTATTTCACAAGATATTTTCTCTTATCGATACAATCATAGCACAAATGCTCAAAATAAATTTGCTCAAATCCTATTATCTAGGTAGTATGTTCCATTAGATCTCATTGGCTAAAGAATATCCTCTCATAATACTATATTAACACCCAAATATGTGAAATCAACTTAAGTTTTGTGATTTAAGTAAGGAGTTTTTAGAAATGTGGAAACACATTTTCAGCCATAGTAGTAATTTAGGAAGGCATTAGGGGTTAACCATATTTTCATATCAATAATATAAGTACCAATGATAAGGTACAATCTATAATTAAGTGATTCACATCATGCCTCAATGGAATATCATGGGATTTTCCACAAATCCCATCACATAAGCAACAATCATTTATAGATATATTTGTAACCATATACACTCAACACATTAAATGCATAAACATATGATGATTATACTTATTATAATGTAGATATTCATCTATGCATCCACCAAGAATCATATAATAATCACATTTTTAAGGAAATATAACAATAACTTTCCTTATTCACTTTCCACAATAACTCTCACCACCTACATTTCAGGGTGTATGTTAATGTGTTTATGAATATACAACATAAAAAATCAAAATGAATGCATTAAATAAGATCTAACCAACCCATTAATTCTATCATGGTTGCGTGATACAAGACTATTTCATCCATTTGATATTGTGATATCTAGTTGTGAGTGTAATTTATGTATATCAACTACCAAAAGGGGACTAACATGCAGCCTTTACATCCCAAAGTTCCTTTTCCAACCCATCCAACCACTGATCAATGTGTATGTATCATAATTATGATAAGATGAGAACTAGTATAAATCCATCCAAGGCCCAAAGTTCCTCCTTGAGTCCATCTAATAGTATATAAATGAAGGGAAGCCAACATTCAACATTCTTAAGAGATATATTTGGATGCAATAAATATTTAAATAAAATCTCACATAAAATGAATGAGAGATGACAATCCTTGATATTGTGGCAAGTAAATTAAATTTCATTTAGGACCTTACATGTCCCTCAAAAATATGGTTCCAACTATGCATTAAAACCTAAGGAGGAAAATAATAAAAGAGGAGTATAAATCTAGGTCCTACCATCCCTTTAATTAGGGGTTTAATTGTTAATAATATTAATCTTTAAAGCATAATTTTTAGTGGTTCGGGGAGTATAAAAATCCTTGGAGGATGTGCCTACCTTATTCTATACATTATGATATAAACCAACATACTTAGGAATGTGTATGAAAGTGAAATGAGATATATACAACTTATCCTACTCAATAATATCCAAGCTCAAAGAAGGTAATCAACTAACAATCCACTTAATAATACTTTATTATATCTAGGTTATGACCAATTATGGATCTGCTAAACCTAACCAAGGGATATATTATTAGACAATGGCAAAATATAGGTTTCCAAGGCTTCTAGTCAAATGTCATCATGTAATAACCCTAACTAGGTCTTATAATGTGATAAATGAAAATTAGCTAATCTACTAAACAAACATACAAGATAATCTAGTGAATAAATATACAAGTTAATCTAGTGCTCACCAAAGCTTGTGGCATAAATGGGGAATCTAATAAACAATCAAATATAATTCTATTCAAGATAATATAAAATTAATCTAAGCAAGGAGAGATAAAATTCAATCCATTAGTTTCTACAACATCTACTTATCAAAATATGAAGGTTTAGGAATATACTTGCATTGTTGAAGTGAACCTGTCATGCCTCAATCACTCCCTTGGATAATGGTGATTTGCAAGAGGTTGTTTTGGATTGTAAGGATCATAAGGATATATCATCTTGAGGTTATAATATTTATCCTATGCATCCAAGACCTCCAAAATATAAGTGTTTCTACTCTAAGGCAAAATCCTAAGCAATGAAACCTCCAAATGATAGTATAAGTAGATTTTTGAGTTGTAATGATGCACAATTGAATGATCCTCTATTTATAAATGAAGTTAAGGGGATATTTATAGAAAAGGATTGACCTTAAATACTCTTAAGAATTTAACTGACAAGGTCAACTAGGTCGACCTTGTTTGGCAAGAAATAGATTTATTAGGCCTTGAACTAGGTAAATTGGGCTGAAAATTTTCCATAACATGCACTAAGTCCCAACAAGGTCGATCAGATTGACTTAGTAGGAAAATAAAGAGAAAGGGGTATTACTTAGGTATGGGATATTTTGGATGGTGAATTAGTTAGGGGAGTGTATAAGTGGGTTCTTATTGCTTAGAGAATTAGATAATGGTATCTTGTAGTGGGTTTTAGTAATGGTCTAGGGGACAACAATCCTATGAAGCACCAAAGATCTTCCAACCCCTTTCTCAGTGCACCCTTTAAGGCATTCACTCAAAGAGATTGAGACTTGATAGCTTCTTATAAGAGAGAAAACATTAGTGACTAATAAAATTTAAAAATATTATGTGTATACATATTCCCATCTTGAATCTCATCATGTGTCATGTAGTTATAACATGGGATGGTGCTTTGAGAAAGAACATAGCAACACACAATGTTGAGATAATAAATTATAGCACATGTAAATTAAAATGATAATAAGGAAATAATTGATGTAATTTGAAAGTATCATTTACATAACTTGACCTACCTTTATCATTGAATGGTCGGTTGTTGTATTTGTAGTCTTTATCATGGAGGGCACATTAACTGCTTTGGACAAACCCTAATGATACAAGACTAAAGAGCAAAAACAAACAATCATAGGGAAATCAAAATCAATGAAATTTGCATAATTAAATGAGTCACTTGGAAAATTGGTAAGCTAAGGTGATAAATGCTAAGTTATAACTAAAAGACCATGGAAAATGTAGAAAATGAGATTAAATCAGGTAACTGAAAAAACCAAGGCTATGAAATGACCAAAAAACCCAAACAAGTGTAACTTAAGTAATAAAAGCAACAAACCAGATCAAACCAAGGACACATTTAACAAAAATAGCATATCCAACATCAATGTAAAATAAGTAACAAATCATACTTAAACAAATATGGAAAAAGGAATTTAAAGTAAAACAACATTGATAAATGAGAACAATTTGAATTCACTTAGCAATGGAAAAACTAAATAGAGAAACAAAATGAAATTTTATGTAAAAAGAGTGACAAACTTTCTTATTAAAAATAAAACAAAGGAAATCCAAGAAGTATAAGGCAATTATTTAAAGAATTAATGCATAGTCACTCAAAAATACATATTTTGTTCTTCAAATGGATTAAATTGAAATAAACATATTATGGGCATGTCTTAAAAGAGATTAAGAATAAGGAATATAGAAGTTAGGAAATAGATTTAGAAACAAAATTTGCCTATCAAGGGGAGATATGAAATGGGCGGTGAGGGAAATGTAGATGATACCAAGGTATAAAATCTTTATCGGAAGTAAGACACGAAAATTAAATTAGAAAGACAACTAGAATTTTGACATTAAGGACTCTATAAACTTATCTTGACTAAATAAATTTGGGTTATCTAATGAATTATAAATATCATCCCATGAAGGCTATATGAATGAAAAGTAAAATAGACGTATTTCCCACAATGTGTTCCTCATACCTTAAGACCCCTTACAGAGTTGTCAATCTACTATAAGGATTAGGTACTTGCATGAGAAAATAGGTAGCATTATGAATAATTTTTTGAAATCTCTTATCCTAGTCTACTAGGATACCACACCCCAATGGACCTTAGCTCTATCATGAGGCCAACTGTGGAGTTTGAGCTTCAACTAGAATATGAGATGTGTTTGATAATCAAGTCTTTTGGTGTGATTTTGAATTTGAATTTTATAGATGCATTTTATCATTGCCTTTTATTTCAAATGATTTTGTTTTTAAAATTTTGATGTATTTTATATTCCTCCTCCATGTGGATTCATAAAACCAAACATGGATGTTAAAAATGATTATCAATAGAAACTTTAGACTTTGATAGTTAAGAAAAGAACTTAGAAAGCATGGTGTCTAGGATTCTTATGCTTGTATGTTAAATAAGAATGCTATCTTGAAATTGACCTTAGTGTGCCCAAATTGGAATTAAAATAGGGGAGGATATTGAACATGGAATGATTGAGATACCTCAAATTGTAAAAAATGTGAACATGTGAAAAGAGTGCAATGACATGCAAGCATGATTATGTATCATAAGAAATAATATAAGTATAAGGAGACATGAAAAAATAATTTTGTTTTAAATTTGTTACCATAAAATAAAATAACTAATTTTGAGAGTATAAAATCACAATACTTAAACCATTGCCTTAATCCTTCAAGAAAATCCTTGGTTTTATTTTTAACGAACAAGTTTGTCACTCTTTTTACAGATAACTTCATTTTATTTCTCCATTCATTTTTTCCATTTTCACATGATTTTGGATTGTTACTTTTCATCCATCAATGTTATTGTACTTTAAATTCCTTTTTCCCTCATTTTTTAAGTATGGTTTTTTACTTCTTTTACATCGATGTTGGATATGCTATTTTAGTTAAATGTGTCTATGGTTTAGCTTTGATATTAATGAGTAGGATAAGTTGTACATCTATCTTATTTTTCTTGCATATAGAATGTGCAAAGAACCTTGAGTTTGGAAATATAATTAATTCCTCTTAAAATTCTAAAACTCATCATTTTACCTAGGAAATCCAATGATGTAGAGGATAAGCAACAATCCTTCAATTTTGACAACTTAGTGTCAACTATCTTAGATTGCCTCACTTCCTTGTAGCCTTTTTTTTTTTACTATTTCCAGTGGTACGGTCAAAATAGGATAGTAAATATGAAACAAAAGTAATTTTTGGATACCCTTTATTTATTTATTTCACTCTAATAAGTTTATTTATCAAATTCCACTCAGAAATTCACTTTCTAAACTCTATCTAGGTCTAATTAGGTCTCTAGATCTCTATTTCACACATAGTCCTCTCATTCCAAAAATAGAGTATTGTACCAGGATATAAACTCCAAAATAATTTATAGAAACTCAAAACCCATTTTATCACCAAATTTTAAAATATTTATTTGGTGGAAATGCTCACAATATCTCATTTAGTTTTGAAACCCTAATATAAGGATTGTTGGGGATCAACCAACAATGTTGATTACTATATGAAAGCAATAAAATGCGAAATTAAACCAGAAAGATAAGCAACTAGAATCAGATAATAGCAAACAATAAGAGATACAAGAAACCACCCTGAAAACTTGTATTAAACTCTTTACAGAAGGAATACAATTGAAGAAACTTCTTTTCTTCCACACCTCTCTCAAATGTACAGATCTCTTTCTAGATCTCTTTCCCTCAAGAGCTCTCTCTCTCTCAATTACAATCAATTCCAACAACTTGGATTGATACACATATACAATCTTGTACTGTTCAACACTACCATAAGCTATGAAGATCTAATCCTATATATAATAATTAGGAAACATGAGCATACAATTACAGCCATCAGATGCACCTCTTAATCAAGGGCTCTAAACAGTCTTACTAATAATAGAGATGCGGACTTAAGACTATCACTTAATCCTAACATGCAAACATTCTATTCTATCCACAGAAATAGCATTTTGGATGCACAGGTGATCGATGTTGGTCCTTTCTTGTCTGCACCTGACCGACGTCGGCTGAACATAACCAATGCCGGCATCTCTCAGTCGACCCCTGACCGATGTCAATCACTCCTGACCAACGCCGGTGACTGTGTAAATCTTGTAACTTTACAAACTCACTCATTTGGTGAAGCTTTTAGCTCCACACCTTAACAATCTCCCACTTAGAGATAAATAGCTGCACCGATACCTATACAGGAACATCTTCTAGCTCCTCCATCTTCAAACTCAATCATGAAGACCTAAAAAATTTGAATGAAGATTTAACTTCTCCTTTGTTACCAGCTTGGTTAACATATCAGCAGGGTTCTTATCTATATGGATCTTCTCCAGCTTCAACTCACCATCCTCCAATACCTATCTAATGAAGTGATACCTAAGCTGTATATGCTTTGTTCTTGAATGAAAGGCTGAATTCTTAGCCAAATGAATTGCACTCTGACTATCACTGTATAATCTGCAACTCTCTTTCTCCTTTCCTAGCTCTTCCATGAATCGTGTCATCCATATCATCTCTTTGCTAGCCTCTAGGACTGCAATATATTTTTCTTCTGTAGTTGACAAGGCAACAACCTTCTGCAACTTTGATATCCAGCTAACCGTCGTTCCACCAACAGTGAAAACATATCCTATGGTGCTCCTTCTACCATCCAAATCACCTGCCATATCTGAATCTACATAACCATGTAGAGAAGTATCTGAACCTCCATAGCACAAATGCCTACTACTGGTCCCTCTCAGATATCTAAGAATCCATTGAACTGCTTTTCAATGCTCCTTCCCTGGATTGGCCATATACTTACTTACAACTCCCACTGCTTGGGCAATATCCGGTCTAGTACAAACCATTGCATACATTAAGCTCCCTACTGTGGAAGCATATGGAACTCTATGTTAGGAACCCCTCCAAGGAAGCACAATTGATTACTTTAATTATAAGCAATTAAACACGGAATTATACCAAAATGATTAAGTAACTAGAAACTTGAAATAGCAAAGAATTTAAGAGACAATACACACTCTTGTATTAAATACTACTAGAAGAAAATACAATAAAGAAGATGCCACTTCTTCTTCCACCTCAAAGGCTTGCCACACCTCAAGGACTTCTTCCCTCTCTCCCTTGCTCAACCACAACCAACTCAACAACCTGAGTTGTTATCCCCTCCTTGAATGCTTCAGCTGATCTCCTTGACCTTACACCTTGTAGATCTCCTTGACCTTGCTTTCTTGCTTCAATGCTTTACTTGCCTTCTTGATTACAATACATGCCTCATGGGTCTTTAAATAGAATCCCATGCATACAAAAATAGACCTCTAATTAAAATAATTAGACACGCAGCTCAAGACTCTAATTATCCCTTTAACATGCAAACACTCAGTTTAACTAACTAACTATTCGTGCAATGAACAGTTCTGGAACACACAGGAGACCGACATCGGTCCCTGTCTGACTAGTTCTGACCGACGTCAGCTGACTCCTACCGATGCCAGTTGCCTTCTGCACTATATGTGACCGATGTCGGTTACACTACCAATGCCGGTACTTCTAAAACTCAGCAACCTCCTCCATGTCTGCAACAGTTGAAGCTTTTAGCTCCACAACCTAACAATCTCCCACTTGGAGATAAACAGCTGCAACTGTACCTGTACTTGTACACCGTCTAGTTTGTTCCCTTGGCTCTGTATCCCTCTTCAAGATCACTCCTGAAGACCAACCACCACACATCTTGTGATGCTATACATGTCATCCAATTCCCCTACCACATCTGAACTTTCTGACAACTCCCACTAGAGACAAAATCAACCTATGATCTTCCATGTCTCTTATGCCAAAATAATTTTGCTGCTCCCAAATTCTTCATGACACACCTCTGAACTGACTTTACCCTTAGCTCAGAAACTCCCTGTATATGTGACCCTGCAATAAGCAACACAATACAGTAACAAGATAATGTAGCTAATATTATCCAACCTGGTAAAGAAAAAATACAATGGTCAAACCTCCATTGCCCTGCAGCCTACTCAAGACCATATACCCTGGCCTTCTGTCTCACGTGTCCATCCACTCTCTTCTCTAACTTGAGAATCCATCCCTTATCCAATGCTTTCTTCTAGCTGACAACTCCACCAACAAACCCCTGTTTGGTTCTTCTCCAAGGACTCACACTCCTCATCCATGCCAAGTTCCCACTGTTTTTAGATTCTACATGCATTGCCTCTTCATATCTTCCTGGTTCTTGACCATCAGTAAGCAACAAATAAAATAAAGAAGGTGAACAATGAATATGAGGTTCATAAACCCTTTCTGACCTCTATATGGGCGTTTGAGACTCCTTGACAGCTTGTTGTCCGCCCAACATCTGTTTTAGTGACCGATCTCGGCCATCTCCCAGTCTGCATCCGATCGATGTCGATTCCCTGCACTGACCCTAACTACCAACGTCATTTCCCTGGCCGATGCCGGTGTCCCCTCTGCCAATGTCGGTTCCTACCTGACTGACGTTAGTCTTCTCCTGCCCGACTCTACCGACCCTGCTGGTCTGCACATGATCGATGTCGGTATCTGCCTGGCTGACGTTGGTGCCATGAGACTGACATCAGTACCTGTGTTTTCCTGTAAGTGATGAATTATTTATCTGTGAGCTCATCTTGGATCATAACCCTATTTATACTGCCCTGCTCAGATTTATTCAGCCCCTGTGACTGATCTCTGTCCATCATCTCTTCCATAAACACCAAGGCTTCCCTGTTCTTGTCAAAAGCATCAGATTTCCTTTTCCTGCAATGAACTCTATCTATGCCTTCCAAATCTAAACTCATACCTTTTGATTCAAGAACGTCCATTCCCTTCTTATTCATGTGACCAAGCCTATTAAGCCACATCTTCGAATCTACAGCTGAAGTAGATAAACCAGAAGTAGAATCAGTAATACAAGTAGATAGATAAAGAGTACCTACTTTCTTACCTCTTGCTAAAACAAGTGCACCCTTGGTAACCTTCCAAGAATCCGCTGTGAGGGTTACTATGCATCCCTCATCACCCAACCTTCCTACAGAAACCAAACTCTACTTCAAGACCGGGACATGCATAACCTCCTTCAACACCCATGTGTTTCCTGTCTGCAATTCCAACTGCACTTTCCCTTTGCCAACCATTTGACAAGGCGTACCATCCCCTAAATAAAGCTCTCCAAAGTCTCCCTGGACATACTCATGGAACAAATCTCTATTTGGGGTTGCATGAAAAGAAGAACCAGAATCTAAAACCCATGATCCTACCTGACTATCCAAAGAAAGTATGAGAGCATCCTGTACTAAAATATTTGCATCTTTTGCTTCTTCTTTACCTTCAGGTTGATTTTCTTTATCCCTCAACCAACACTCTTTCTTTGTGTGTCCTTTCTTTCCACAAAACCAGTAGGTGATACCTCCATTTCTGGATTCAGATCTCCTTCCCATCTTCGACCTTGATTTCCCTTGCTCGACCTTCTCTCTTTGCCTTCCCCTGCTTTCTACACTTAGAGCATTTTCTGATGATTCAGCTATGTTTTTCTTGCATATTTTTTCATTCAAGATTACACTCACAACATCATCAACTTTTAAGATTTTAGAAGCAGACGCAGAATTACTTACTGCCATAACCAAACTATCCCAACTTTCAGGTAAAGAGCATAAAATCAAGAGAGCCTTTACTTCATCATCAAAAACAATATTGACTGAAGCTAACTAGTTTACCAAACCATGGAAATCACTAAGATGAGTATGTACCGATCCACCTTCCTACATTTGCAAAGTAAATAATTGCTTCATAAGAAATACCTTATTTGACGCTAAGGGCTTTTCATGTAAATTTGCCAAAGACTTTATCAACTCTTTCGTTGTCTTACACTGTGATAAGTTGGAAATCACAGACGATGCAAGGCTCAACCTTATGGATCCCAAAGCCTTCCAATCAAGAACATTCCATTCTTCATCCTTCATATCTGTGGGCTTGCATGCAACCCCACCCAATGGTAAGTACAAATCTTTTAGATACATATAATCCTCTATCTGCATCCTCCAATGTTGATAATTCTTGCCGTTAAACTTCTCCATTCATAGCTTACTTTCTTCTGCCATTGTTGTACTCCCACTCAATCAGAAACCCCTGAGAATGACCTGTAATCAAACAATAACCTGCTCCCTGCAACCTTAGCTTTGATACCAACTATTAGGAAGCCCTTCAAGGAAGCACAATTTATTACTTTTTTTATAAGCAATTAAACACAGAATTATACCAGAATGATTAAGTAACTAGAAACTTGAAACAACAAAGAATTTGAGAGACAATACGCACTCTTGTATTAAATACTACTAGAAGAAAATACAATAAAGAAGATGCCACTTCTTCTTCCACCTCAAAGGCTTGCCACACCTCAAGGACTTCTTCCCTTTCTCCCTTGCTCAACCACAACCAACTCAACAACCTGAGTTGTTATCCCCTCCTTGAATGCTTCAGTTGATCTCCTTGACCTTACACCTTGTAGATCTCCTTGACCTTGCTTTCTTGCTTCAATGCTTTACTTGCCTTCTAGATTACAATACATGCCTCATGGGTCTTTAAATAGAATCCCATGCATACAAAAATAGACCTCTAATTACAATAATTAGACACGTAGCTCGAGACTATAATTAGCCCTTTAACATGCAAACACTCAGTTTAACTAACTAACTGTTCATGCAACGAACAGTTCTGAAACACACAGGCGATCGACGTCGGTCCTTGTCTGACTGGTTCTAACCGATGTCAGTCGACTCCTACCGATGTCGGTTGCCTTCTGCACTGTATGTGACCAACGTCGGTTACACTGCCGATGCCGGTACTTTTGGAACTCAGCAACCTCCTCCATGTCTGCAATAGTTGAAGCTTTTAGCTCCACAACCTAACACTCTACTCATGTACTCTACCTCATCATGTGAATTAGGACACTATTCTTTACTCAATTTAAAATGTCCAGCCAAAGGTGTGCTTATCGGTTTTGCATCCTGCATATTGAACCGTTTCAACACCTTGTTCACATAATCCTCTTGAGACAAAATCAACTTGTGATTTTTCCTAACTCTCTTAATACTCATGCCAAGAATTTTCTTTGCTACTCCCAAATCCTTCATGGAAAATGTGTGAGCCAATTTCACCTTAAGCTCAGAGATATCTTACATGTGTGATCCTGCAACCAGCATATCATCTACATACAACAACAGAATAATATATCTACCATTATCCAATCTCTTAAAATAAACACAATGGTTAGATTGACATCTACTATAGCCATGCTCAGTCATAAACCTATCAAATCTCAAATACCACTGTCTAGGAGCTTGCTTGAGGCCATACAAGATTTTCTTCAATTTGCACACTAACTTCTCCTTATCTTTGACCTCAAATCCTTTCGATTGATCCATATATATTTTCTCATCCAAATCTCCATAAAAAAATGCTGTCTTAACATCAAGCTGCTCAAGATGCAAATCCTCAATAGCAACTAAGGACAATACAGTCCGTACAGAAGTCATTTTAACAACAAGAGAAAAAAATTCACCAAAATCAATACCTAGCTTTTGTGCAAATCCTTTCTCTACCAACCTGGCCTTATATCTCATCTGTCCATTCTCACCTTCTTTCAATCTGTAGATCCATCTGTTCTTTAGTGTCTTCTTTCCCACTGGCAACTCAACCAAATCCCATGTTTGGTTCTCTTTCAAGGAATCAATTTCCTCATTCATGCCTAGCTCCCACTGATTCTTAGATTCCACCTATATTGCTTCTTCAAAACTCTCTGGTTCTCCACCATCAGTAAGCAATAAATAGAATAATGAAGGGGAATATCAAATTGAAAGTTTATTTACCCTTTCTGACCTCCTGATGGGCGTCTGAGACTCATTCACAACACGCTATCCACCCAAATTCTCTGACAGTGACCGACCTCAGTCACTTCTAGGCCTGTAACTAGCCAACGTCAGTTCTCCATGACTGACGTCAATTCTTGCCTAACCGACGTCAGTCACTGTATGATCGACATCGGTTCCTGTATTATCGACGTTGGTTCCTGCCTGACTGACATTGGTCTCTGTGTTTTCCTGTCTGTGATTAATTTTTCTTACGAGCTCATTTTGGACCGTCACCTCGTCCAATTCTCTATTACTCTGCCTAGATTGATTCAGCTTCTTGAGATGATCACTATACATCACTTTTTCATTGAAAACAACATCACAGCTCCTAATTATTTTGTTAGTTCCTAGATTCCAAAACCTGAATCCGAAATCATCAGAGCCATAGCCAATAAATGTGCACCTCATAGACTTAGCATCCAGCTTCTTTCTATTTTCCTTATCAATGTGCACAAAGGCTTCACAACCAAAAACTTTGAGAAATGAGAGATCTAACTTTTTACCTATTCATGCCTCTTCTATAATTCCACCATCCAGAGCTGTAGAGGGTCCTCTGTTAATCAGGTACACTGCAGTATCCACAGCTTCTGCCCAAAACTCTAAGGGTAAACCAGCATGCAATCTCATACACCTTACACGCTCCATTATTGTTATGTTCATCCTTTCAGCAACTCTATTTTGCTGAGGTGTCCTTGGAACCGTCCTTTGCCTGCGTATTCCATGCATATAACAATAACCTCTGAACTTATAGCTGTAGAACTCACCACCATTGTCAGATCTCAGGCACTTCAATCTCCTGCCTATTTCATTCTCAACCATAGCTTTCCAAATCTTAAACATGTCAAAAACATCATATTTCTACTTAATACAATAAACCCATACCTTTCTTATAGCATCATCTATGAAAGAGACATAGTACTGTGATCCTCCAATAGAAGCAACCTGAGCCAGTCCCCACACGTCTGTGTGAACAAGCTGTAACTTGTGCTTCTTCTTTGTTGACCCAGTCTTGAGAAAACTCACCCTCTTCTATTTTTCAAACACACAATTCTCACAAAAATTTAGATCTATGCTTTTCAAATCTGAAAGCTTACCTTTTGACTTAAGAATAGACATTCCCTTCTCACTCATGTGGTCGAGCCTAGAGTGCCACAACTTTGCATCCACATCTGAAGTAGATAATACAGAAAGAGAATTATTAGTAACACAATTACATAAATAGAGAGTACCTACTCTCTTACCTCTGGCCAATACAAGTGCACCCTTGATCACCTTCCAAGATTCAGCTGTGAGGGTTACTGTACAACCCTCATCCCCTAACTTTCCTGCAGAAATCAAAATCCTCTTCAAGCTGGAAACATGCATGACATCTCTCAACACCCATGTGTTGCCATTCTGCATTTTCAGCTTCACTTTTCTTTTGCCAACAATTTTACAAGGCTCATCATCCCCTAAATAAACTATTCCAAAATCTCCATGGACATAGTCACTAAAATATTCTCTATTAGGGGTTGCATGGAAAGATGCACTAGAATCTAAAACACAAGATTCTATATTATTATGCAAAGAGAATATAAGAGCATCTTGTGCAATACCTGCAACTTTTGCTTCTTCCTTATCTTCATGCTGATTGTCTTCTTTAGGCTTTGACCAGCAATCTTTGCTTATGTGCCCTATCTTTTCACAATTCCAGCATTGTGGCTTCTTGCCATTTCTGGATTTGGATCTACCTCTCATCTTTGACTTAAACCTTGATCTCCCTTTCTTGCTCTTCTCTTTTTGCCTTCCCCTGCTCTCAAAACTTGAAGCGTTCCCTAATGTTTCCTCTGTGCTTTTCCTGCAAATTTCTTCATTCAAGATTACACAAACAACATCCTCTACTTTTAAAATATTTGAAGCAGATGCAGTATTACTAACTGCCATTACCAAGCTATGCCAGCTTTCAGGCAAAGAACATAATATTAAAAGAGCCTTAATTTCATCATCAAACACTATTTTGACTGAATTTAATTGATTTACAATTCCATGCAAATCATTTAGATGATTAGATACAGATCCACCTTCCTGCATTTGCAAATTAAATAATTGTTTCATAAGATATACCTTATTTGAAGCCGAGGGTTTTTCATATAAATTTGCTAAAGTAGTCATTAACTCTACCGTTGACTTTGCCTGTGATAAATTAGATATCACAGTAGATGCCAGACTCAATCTTATAGATCCAAGAGCCTTTCTATCAAGAACTTCCCATTCTTCATCATCCATGTCTTTGGGCTTCTTTGAAACCCCACCTAATGGTAAGTATAGATCTTTCTGATACAGATAATCCTCTATCTGCATTCTCCAATGTTGATAATTCTTTCCATTAAACTTCTCCATTCTCAGTTTATTTTCTTCTGTCATTTCTTCTCCCACTCAAACAGAAATCCCTGTGAGTAACCTGTAATCAATACACACTAACCAGATCTGAAACACCTGTTAGTCAACCTGAGCTCTGATACCACTTGTTGGGGATCAACCAACAATTTTGATTACTATATGGAAGCAATAAAATGTGAAATTAAACCAGAAAGATAAGCAACTAGAATCAGATAATAGCAAATAATAAGAGATACAAGAAACCACCCTGAAAACTTGTATTAAACTCTTTACAGAAGGAATACAATTGAAGAAACTTCTTTTCTTTCACACCTCTCTCAGATGTACATATCTCTTTCTAGATCTCTTTCCCTCAAGATCTCTCTCTCTCAATTACAATCAATTCCAACAACCTGGATTGATACACATATACAATCTTGTACTGTTCAACACTACCATAAGCTATGAAGATCTAATCCTATATATAATAATTAGGAAATATGAGCATACAATTATAGCCATCATATGTACCTCCTAATCAAGGTCTCTAAATAGTCTTACTAATAATAGAGATGCAAACTTAAGACTATCACTTAATCCTAACATGCAAACATTCTGTTCTATCCACGGAAATAGCATTCTGGACGCATAGGTGACCAACGTCAGTCCCTTCCTATCTGCACCTAACCGACGTCAGCCAAACATAACCAATGCCGACATCTCCCAGTCGACTCCTGACCAACACCGGTCGCTCCTGACCGATGCCGGTGACTGTGTAAATCTTGCAACTTTGCAAACTCGCTCATTTGGTGAAGCTTTTAGCTCCACACCTTAACAAGGATTACCCTGACTATGTCAACCCAAGAAAGGGAAATTCAATGCTTCAATATTTCAAGTGGGTTTAAAATTTATAAAGGTTCGATAGGGTCTGTACTGACTCTATACACATTATAGATGCCTTAATTCCCTCTCTGACTCTTTTGTTCACCAACTTTTAGAAGATTTTAGTCTAACTGAGTGTGAGTATACAGGCTTCAACAGAGTCTGAGTTAAGTGCTTCCTAAAGCATGTAAATAACAATTAAAGAAACACATAAATAACCTTTTGATAAAATTTATAAGTAATTTTCAATACATATATACAATCAAACCACCTTTCCACATGATCTTTCCTTGCAAATAATGCATACATAGTCTTCTTGAACACAGAACACACAAAAAATGGGTCTTCAACTATATGTGAATTGAAATCAATAGTCTTCCTCTTGGTTATTGTAGATAATTACCCTTTCCACCTCAAACTTCCTTATTCTAAATGGATTTTACAACATGATATACCTCCTACAATTGCTCTAATGGATTTTAGATCCTTCCAAGAGCATTTAAAAATGAACTAAGTATTAAAGCATACATTTTAACTAGTCAATTACTGAATATATATTCCTAAAACAAGTATCCTAACTAAAAATTCCCCTTATGGGTCTAATATAACAATTTCATCACTTTAAAGTCCTTCTAAACACAATTGTAGCACCTAAACTTGGTTTAACTAGTTTAAAATTTCAAAAATCCTTTTTGGCAGGAAAAGCCAAATTTGAATTTTTGAGCACCTAGAGCTAAAATAACAAATTTAAATGAAACATAAAGGTAATATAATCATAATATTATCCATTATAAAACATTTCATTCCAAAATTAACTATGAAAACCAAAATTTATAATAATTTCACCTAGGAGTGATGCTCTTGCATCATACTCCCTAAGGGGAAAGAAAAGAAAAGACTCAGGGAATATTGTCCATGAGTTATTATAGAGTAATCCCTTATTTATTTCATTATCTATCATCCATGTAGTATATCTAATGGTTTTTTGCTTCCATTTGACCAAATACTCAAAATACTACATGTCCCCAGTTTGCTTGTCCAAGATACATTCTAACTCATTTGGTTTGATGTAAGGAAACTAATTTGCCCAATATATACTTGCTATAGCTACTTACTCTATTATCTATTCAATTTTTACTCCTTATTCATAAGGGTATAAGTCTAAAACATTGAAAATTGGTGATATGCCTACACCACTAGGTAATTCTAATTCATATGCATTATTGGCAAACTTTCTAAGCACCTTACAAGGACCTATTTTTTTCATCTTAAGCTTATTATACTCACCTCTTATAAATATCTCCTTCCTAAGATGATCCAAAACCAAATATCCAACTTGAAAACTTACCTCTCTTCTGCTCAAATCTGTTTGCTTTTTATATTTCTCCACACTAACTTCTAGTTGCTTTCTTACTTGTTAATGAACTTCTTTCATGGCCATTGTAAAGTGTTATCCTAATGCACATCTCTTGTCCATATTACTAAGGTTTATTATCTCAAACACTCCTCTAGGCTAGATACCATACACCACTTGAAAAGGACACATGCTAATGCTCCTATTGGAGGAGTCATTGTAAGCAAATTTTGCCTAGGGTAATATAAGATCCCACTATTTAGGATTATATTTAGATAGACACCTAAATAGGTTCTCTAGACTCTTATTAACCACCTCAATTTGACCATCTGTCTGAGGGTGGTAAGATGAGATAAAACTCACATTTTTCCCTACCTTCCTCCATAGTGTCCTCCAAAAGTGGCTTAGGAATTTAGCATCTTTATCAGATACAATACTTGGTGGTAGTCCATGAAGTCTCACTACCTCCTTAAATAATAAATTTTCCACATGGGTGGAATCATTTGTGGTCTTTAAAGGAATAACATGTGCCAATTTTGAAAAACTTTCCACAACTACATATATAGATTCAAAACCTCTTTGAGTTCTAGGTAGTCGCATCACAAAGTCCATTCTTATGGATTTTCAAGGCCTATTTGGGATTGGTAGGGGTTGATATAAACCTGAATTTGTGAATTTCACTTTGGCCATTAAAAAAAATTTAAACCTCTCAACATATCTTATCACCTCTACTTGCATCTTAGGCCAAAAATAGTGCCTAGTGAGTTGTTCTAAAGTCTTGTCAAGCCCAAAGTGGCTTGTCATACTCCCACTATGCTTTTCTTGAATCAAGTTATCTCTTATTAAACTTATTGGCATACATAAATTTACCCCTATGAATAGTAACCCATCTTGTATGATATAGTCCAACCATGGTTCTTTGTTTAGTGTAGTTGGATGCTTACAAGCATTATAGGCTTCTCTGAAATCTTCATCATCCTCATACATCTCCTTGAGGGACTCAATACCAGCACTCTCAAGTTTTATATCATGCACTAAAAATAATCATCTACACAATGCATCTACTAACCTATTACTTTATCCTTACATATGCTTGATGGTGAAGGTAAAATTATTCATATACTCCACCCATTTCATATGCCTCTAATTTAACTTAGGCTAACTAGTGATAAATTGAATTACATGATTATTTGTGTAAATTCTTTAGGCATTAGATAATACCTCCATTTCTTCAAGGCCTGTAACATTACGTAGAACTCCTAGTCATATGAAGAGTATTTCCTTTTGGCATCATTGAGTTTTTTACTGAAGTAAGCTATTGGGATGCTCTCTTGGCTTAAAACAACTCTTATTTCCATTCCACTTGCATCACATTCTACCTGAAAGACCTTGTTAAATTTTGGTAGTGATAGAATGGGTTGTTTTATAATTATTTGCTTCAAATACTAAAAATTTATTTTAGATTTCTCAATCAAAAAAAATTCTTATTATCTCCCCTAATAGTATTTATTATTGGGGCACAAATTCAACTAAAGTTTATAATAAATTTTCTATATAAATTTTCAAGCCCATAAAAAATCCTTACCTCTCCTCTTATCCTAGGTGTTTGTTATTCCATGATTGCCTTCACTTTGTCCTTGTCCATATTAAGCATGCCTTGAGAAATCACAAATCCTAAGTACAACAACTCTAATTTCGTGAACACACATTTCTTGAGGTTGATTAGCAAACTTTCCTCTTGCAACCTTCTTATCACCAAATGCAAATGATGAAGGTGTTCCTCCTTACTATCACTATAAATAAGAATATCATCCAATTACACTACTATAAACTTACCTATGAAAGGTTTGAGGACTTCATTCATAATCCCCATGAAATTAATTGGTGTATTTTTCAATCCAAATGAAATAACCAACAATTCATATAACCCCTCATTGGTCTTGAAATTTTTATTACATTCAACTCCTTGTCTGATCCTAATCTGATATATCCACTTTTGAGATCAATTTTCAAAAATTAACTTGATCCACTCAAGCAATCCATCAAATATTCCATCCTAGGGAGAGGAAACCTGTATCTGATTGTGATCTTGTTAATATCCATGGAATCTACACATTCTCCACTCACCTTCTTTCTTGGGTACCAAGACTATAGGAATTTCACAATGACTAAGACTCTCTTTGATTATCCTTTTGCCTAAGATTTCTTGTACTTGTATCTTGATTTATTCATTTTCCTTAGGAGTCATCTTGTAGTCTACCTTGTTAAGCAAACTTGATCCTGGAATAAAATATATGTGATGAGTAATACTCCTCATGGGTGGAAATGTACTTGGTAGCTCTTCAACTACAATTTTTGCAGAATTTTTCAACATGTCTTAAATATCTTGGGGTAACTCATTCACTTTGGTGGTTGTCATAACAATCCAAGGATTAACTACCAAATCAAATCCCAACTCCTCTTCATGCATGACATTTAAAAACTCTTTTCCCCTAACCAACATCACATTTGATCCAACTTATTGCTCATTGTCTTCACCCTTCATAGGTACCAAGGTGTGACTAACCCCATCTTTTATCAAAGTATGCACATTTATTTTGCTAACATGGGTTATTTTTTTATCATATTGCCAAGGCCTCCCAAGAAGCACATGAAAAACATCCATGGGAATCACATCACAAAGGACCTTGTCCTTGTATCTTCCAACTTAAAATTCTACCCAACTTTCTCACTAACTAAAACTTGTTATCCTTTACTCAACTATGAAACTTTAAATGGTGTGGGGTGAGGCAACTTATTCAATCCTAGTTTATCTACCATTTCAATAAAAACCAAATTGTTTGTACTTCCTGAATCTATAACCATTTTTTAATAATTACCTTGGAATTTGTAAGAAGTTTTGAAAAGAGTTTTTATTTTTGGTGGCTCCTTCTCCTTGGGTGTCTTGATTAGCCATCTCCTCATAATTAATGATTCCCCTGCCTCTGGTTCCTCTACAAGTGATGAAGAATAAACACTCTCTTCTTTAACTACCTGAGCAATCTGATTTCTATTTTTTGTTCTTTGACTTCCTATTGGATGATCCTATGGACATTCCCAACACCTATGTCTAGGAAACTTGTTACACTTGAATCACCTACTTATAAAACCACTTGATCCCCTACCTCTTTATGCATAACCACCTTTCAAATATGGTATTTTGCCTCTAAATCCTCCTCTTGATTTGTATGGTTGTTCTTATGAGGTGCTAGACTCCCCTTGATCTCTTTGTGAGTGACCTCTACCCCCTTGCTAACCTCTTCCCATAAAAATTCTACCTCTACCTCTGATTTGTTGGTTTTTCTTCCTATTAAACTTGTCCTATGCTTTTAAGGCCAACTAATAACATTTTTCCTATGTTTTTGGACTAGCAAGGCCCAATTCATCCTGAAAATTGTATCTTAAACCATTAAGATACATATCCACCTTATCATTATCATCCTCCATGTGATATGATCTGATAGTCAACTTGTAAAACTCTTTAGTGTATTATTTTACTCCCATTTCTTTCTATTTTAGGTTTTGAAGCTTCCTATACAAATTTATGATGTAGTCACTAGGCAAGAACTTACTTTTTAGCTTAGCAACCATTCTATCCCAAGACCTAATCTTGGATTTCAATATTTTTCTCCTCTCATCCTATATGTAATCCCACTATAGGGATGCATGACCTTATATCTTGGTCTTAGCAAACTTCACTTGTTCTTCTTTCGATACATCCACAAATTCAAAATACTTATCTAACTCTCCTATCTAATCAAGGAGTTCTTCTCCACTGAGGTTTCCTGTATACATTAGAAGATCTATTTTGGGATTAGATCCTTACCCTTGCACTACCTTCAAAAACCTTTCAAACTTTTATTCTTTAGTTTCTCTATCTGCTTCATCTTCTAACTCTGGTACTTCTGGTTCTTCTTCCTCTTGGTCACTCAAATCATCTGTGACTACTCCTCTCCTTTGATTTACATCTACTTTTATGAGTCTTGGATCAAATTTTACTATTATATTCCTCAACTCATGTAGTATTACATCTCCCATTTATATGGTTGTTACCCTTCACCTGATGCATTTATTCCAAGTGGCATCTTGTCTCCTCTTAGACAATTAACCAAACAATTTCAAATTCTCTTCCTCTCAGAGAATATCACCTCGTTAAATCAATTTAAATTATCTTAACCTACTTTGATACAAAAATTATACAAAGGATAAGCAACAATCCTTTCATTTTGACAACTTAGTGTCAACTAGCTTAGACTGCCTCACTTCCTTGTAGCCTTTTTCTTAACTATGTCTAGTGGTAAAATCAAAATAGGATAGTAAATTTGAAAAAAAATAACTTTTTGGATACCCTTTATTGATTTATTTCACTAAAATAAGTTTCTTGATCAAATTTCACTTAGAAAGGCACTTTATAAACTCTATTTAGGTCCAATTAGGTCTCTAGATACCTATTTCACACACAATCCTCTCATTCTATACATAGAGGTATTGTACCAAGATAAAAAATCTAAAATAATTTATATAAACTCAGAAATCAACTTATCACCAAGTTTTAAAAGATTTTGTTGGTGGTAACACTCATAATGTCTCATTTAGTTTTGAAACACTAATATAGAGTTTACCCTGATTGTGTTAACCCGAGAAGGGGAACTTCAATGCTTCAAGATTTCAACTGGGTTTAAAATTTTTGTAAAGGTTGGATAGGGTTTTTACTAACCATGTACACATTATAGACTCTTTACTTCCCTCTTTTAATCCTTTGTTCACCAACTTTCACAAGATTTTGGTCTGACTGAGTGTGAGTATATAGGCTTCAATAGAGTCTGAGTTAAGTGATTCCTAACGTATTTAAATAAACACATAAAGAAACTTTTTATAAAATTTATAATTAATTACTAATATGTATATTAAATCAAACCACCTTTCTACAAGATCTTTTCTTACAAATAATGCATACATAGTCTTCTTAAACATAAAACACAGAGAAAATGGGTATGCAACTGTATGTGAATTGAAATCAATAGTATTCCTCTTAGTTCTTAGAGATAACTACCCATTCCACATATAAATCCCTTAATCTAAAATTATTTAACAAAATTATATACCTCCTACAATTTCTCCAATGGATCTTATATCCTTCCAAGAGCATTCAAGAATGAACTAAGTATTAAAGCAGACATTTTAAGTAGTCAATTCTTGAATTTATGTTCCTAAAACAAGTATCTAAACTACATGATTCCGTTATGGGTATTATATAAAAATTTAATCATTTTAAATTCCTTCCAAACACACTTGTAGTGCCTAAACTAGGTCCAACTATTCTAAAAAATCAAAAATCCTTTTTGGCAAGAAAAGCCAAATTTGAATTTCTGAGCACCTAGAGCTAAACTAACAACTTGAAATGAAACCTAAAGGTAATGAAAGAATAATAAGATCCCTTAGAAAATATTTAAAACCAAATTTGACTATGAAAACCAAAATTTTCAACAATTTTACTTAGGAGTGATGCTCTTGCATCAGCCAACAAGGAGAGAGAAGGGGCAAATTATATTTATTGAAAAGTTTTTTTTAGAAGATAATTTATATTTGTTTGAAGGATGAAGGAGGTGAAACCAATAGAGAAACTATAGGAACTATTAAGATCATAAGTTATAGGTTTACCATTTTCAAGAAAGATGAATATCACCACCTTTAGTAGTTCCCTTAAATTGTATATTTATGTATATTTTTCAGCATTTCCCTTGTCAATCAATGACTGGATTGGTATTATGTGGGTTAACATTGTATTATTCCTTACCTTCATTGAGTATATTTTCTAAATCAGGATTATTGAAGTGTTTTATCATCTTTTAAATGGTTATTTTAATGTAAAAATTAAATAAAAAGAACTAGTTCTATTATATGCTTCCTCTTTAGAGAAAAGTATATGGTTATGGTTATGCAACCAATAAGGAAGAGATTCTCCTTAATGGAATCCAATTTCTATGTGTTTATTGTGATATAATGTAGATAATATTTATATAATTAATTTTTTTAAATCCGTTGTCCATAATGGCTACTCGAATTAAACCTTAACAGCATCACAGAACACCAACATGTGGAGATGGTTGTGGGGATGCACCACAAAGGCCTGCACACCATTCTAGGGTGGTTGTGTGGGTATATTCATATAAACCAAATATAAATCATGAAAATAATTAGTATATTTATCAATATATTTTATTACGTCTTGTAAATAATAACATTAAATCTTTGCACCATTATGTTATCATGCCTTGTTGCTAAAGGACTAAGGGTTAAAGGATGATATATTTCAATGGGCCATAAATTTATAGAATGTGATTGCCACGCCCAAATTTTTTTTCCAAAAACCAATGTAATTTTTTCATCTTACCCTTTATTTATTTATTTCACTACAATAACTTTATTGATCGAATTCCACTCATAAATGCACTTTCTAAACTCTATCTAGGTCCAATTAGGTCTCTAGATACCTATTTCACACACAGTCCTCTCATTCTATACACAGAAGTATTTTACCAAGATAAAAACTCTAAAATAATTTGTAAAAACTCAAAACCCAATTTATCACCAAGTTTTATAATATTTGGTTTGTGGTAACGCTCACAATGTCTCATTTAATTTTGAAACCCTAATATAGTGTTTACCTTGACTATGTCAACCCGAGAAGGGGAAATTCAATGATTCAAGATTTCAAATGGGTTTCAAACTTTTTTAAAGGTTGGATATGGGATTTAATTACCATGTACATATTCTAGACTCTTTACTTCCCTCTCCAACTCCTTTGTTCACCAACTTTCACAAGATTTTGGTTTGACTAAGTGTAAGTATATAGGATTCAATAGAGTCTGAGTTAAGTGCTTCCTAAAATATGTAAATAAAAATTAAATAAACACATAAATAACCTTTTGATAAAATTTATAATCACTTACTAATATGTATATGCAATCAAACCACCTTTCTAAAAGATCTTTTCTTGCAAATAATACATACACAGTCTTCTTGAACACAAAACAAAGAGAAAATGGGTCTGTAACTATATGTGAATTGAAATCAATAGTCTTCCTCTTGGTTCTTGGAGATAATTACCAATTCCACCTATAAATCGCTTACTCCAAAATAATTTTACACAATTATATACCTCCTACAATTTCTCCAATGGATTTTAGATCCTTCCAAGAGCATTTAAGAATGAACTAAGTATTAAAGCATACATTTTAAGTAGTCAATTCTTGAATATATGTTCCTAAAAAAAGTATCCTAACTAAAAATCCCATTTATGGGTCTAATATAATAATTTATTGACTTTAAATTCCTTCCAAACACACTTGTATCACCTAAACTAGGTCCAACTATTTTAAAAAATCAAAAATCCTTTTTGGCAGGAAAAGCCAAAATTTGAATTTCTGAGCACCTAGAGCTAAACTAACAACTTGAAATGAAACCTAAAAGTTATGTAAGAATCCTAAGATCACTTATACCACATTTAAAACCAAATTTTACTATGAAAAGAAAATTTTACAACAATTTCACCTCGGAGTGATGCTCTTACATCAGCCAATAATGAGAGAGAAGGGGCAAATTATATCTATTGAAAAGTTTTTTTTAGAAAATAATTTCTAATTTTTTGAAGGAGGAAGGAGGTGAAACCAATAGAGAAACTATAGGAACTATTAATACTAGAATCTATAGGTTTACCATTTTCAAGAAAGAGGAATATCACCACCTTTAGTAGTTCCCTTGCATTGTATATTTCTGTATATTTTTCAGCATTTCCCTTGTCATTCAATAACTGGATTGGTATTATGTGGGTTAACATTATATTATTACTAACCTTCATTGAGTCTATTTTATAAACTAGGATTATTGAATTGGTTTATAATTTTTTAAATGGTTATTTTAATGTAAAAATTAAATAAAAAGAACCAGTTCTACTATATGCTTCCTCTTTAGAGCAAAGTATATGGTTATGGTTATGCAAACAACAAGGAAGAGATTATCCTCAATGGAAGACAATGTATATGTGTTTTTTGTGATATAATGTAGATAATATTAATCTAATTAAATTTTTTGAATACGTTGGGTGTAATGGCTACTCTAATTAACCTTAACAGTATCACAGAACACCAACATGTCGAGATGGTTGTGGGGATGTACCACAAAGGCCTGCACACCATTCTAGATTGGTAAATAATGAAAATAATTATTATATTTATCAATATATATTTTATTATTTCTTTTAAATAATAACATTAAATCTTTGCACCATTATCTTGTCATGCCTTGTTGTTAAAGGACTAAGGGTTAGAGGATGATGTATTTCAATGGGCCATAAATTTATAGAATGTGATTATCATGCCCAAATGTTTGTCCACAAAACCATGTATATTTTTTTATCTTACCCTTTATTGATTTATTTCACTACAATAAGTTTATTGATCAAATTCCACTCAAAAATGCACTTTTTAAACTCTATCTAGGTCCAATTAGGTCTCTAGATACCTATTTCGAACATAGTCCTCTCATTATATACACAGATGTATTGCACCAGGATAAAAACTCTAAAATAATTTTTATAAATGTAAAACACAATTAATCACCAAGTTTTATAATATTTGGTCTATGGTAATGCTCACAATGTCTCATTTAGTTTTGAAACCCTAATATAGGGTTTACCCTGACAGTGTCAACCTGAGAAGGGGAAATTCAATGATTCAAGATTTAAAATGGGTTTAAAACTTATGTAAATGTTGGATAGGTTCCATACTAACCATTTACACATTCTATACTCTTTACTTCCCTCTCTGACTCCTTCATTCACCAACATTCACAAGATTTTGGTCTGACTGAGTGTGAGTATATAGGATTCAATAGAGACTGAGATAAGTGCTTCTTAACGTATGAAAATAAAAATCAAATAAATGCATAAATAACCTTTTGATAAAATTTATAATCACTTACTAATATGTATATGCAATCAAACCACATTTTTATAGGATCTTTTCTTGCGAATAATGAATACACAATCTTTTTAAACACAAAACATAGATAAAATGGGTCTGCAACTGTATGTGAATTGAAATCAATAGTCTTCGTCTTGGTTCTTAGAGATAAATAAAAATTCAACCTAGAATTCCCTTAATCCAAAATTATTTTACAAAATTATATACCTCTTACAATTTCTCTAATGGATTTTAGATCCTTCCAAGAGCATTCAAGAATGAACTAAGTATTAAAGCATACATTTTAAGTAGTCAATTCTTGAATATATGTTCCTAAAAAAAGTATCCTAACTACACGGTCCCATTATGGGTCTAATATAAAAATTTAATCACTTTAAATTCCTTCCAAACACAATTGTATCACCTAAACTATGTCCAACTATTTTAAAAAATCAAAAATCCTTTTTGGTGGGAAAAGCCAAATTTGAATTTTAGAGCACCTAGAGCTAAACTAACAACTTGAAATGAAACTTAAAGGTGATTAAAGAATCATAATATCCCTTAGACCACATTTAAAACCAAAATTGACTATGAAAACCAAAATTTGCAACAATTTCACCTAGGAGTGATGCTCTTGCATCAACCAACAAGGAGAGAGAAGGGGCAAATTATATATATTGAAAAGTTTTTTTTAGAAGATAATTTCCAATTGTTTGAAGGAGGAATGAGGTGAAACCAATAGAAAAATTATAAGAACTATTAAGATCAAAAGATATAGGTTTACCACTTTCAATAAAGAGGAATATCACCAGCTTTAGTATTTCCCTTGCATTATATATTTTTGTATATTTTTCAACATTTCCCTTATCATTCAATAACTAGATTGGTATTATGTGGGTTAATGTTGTATTATTCCTTACCTTCCTTGAGTATATTTTCTAAATTGAGCTTATTGTTTGGTTTATCATTTTTTAAATGGTTATTTTAATTTAAAAATTAAATAAAAAGAACCAATTCTATTATTTGCTTCCTCTTTAGAGCAAAGTATATGGTTATGGTTATGAAACCAACAAGGAAGAGATTATCCTTAATGGATTCCAATGTCTATGTGTTTGTTGTGATATAATGTAGATAATATTTATATAATTAATTTTTTTGAATCCGTTGTCCATAATGGCTACTCCAATTAAGCCTTAACAACATCACAGAACACCAACATGTGGAGATGGTTGTGGGGATGCACCACAAAGGCCTACACACCATTCTAGGGTGGTTGTGTGGGTATATTTCTATCAACCAAATCTAAATCATGAAAATAATTAGAATATTTATAAACATATATTATTGTGTCTTGTCAATAATGACATTAAATATTTGCACCGTTATGTTATCATGCCTTGTTGTTAAAGGCTAAGGGTTAGAGGATGATATATTTCAATGGGCCATAAATTTATAGAATGTGATTGTCACACCCAAATTTTTTGTCCCAAAACCCATGTAATTTTTTTTATCTTACCCTTTATTTATTTCTTTCACTAAAATAAGTTTCTTGATCAAATTTCACTTAGAAACGCACTTTCTAAACTCTATCTAGGTCTAATTAGGTCTCTAGATACCTATTTCACACACAGTCCTCTCATTATATACACAGAGGTATTGTACAAAGTTAAAAACTCTAAAATAATTTGTAGAAACTCAAAACCCCACTGATCACCAAGTTTTAGAAGTTGGTCAGTGGTAACGCTCATAATGTCTCATTTAGTTTTGAAACCCTAATATAGGGTTTACCCTGACTGTGTCAACCCAAGAAGGGGAAATTCAATGATTAAAAATTTAAGATGGGTTTAAAACTTATATAATGGTTGGATATGGTCTATACTAACCATGTACACATTTTAGACTCTTTACTTCCCTCTCTGACTCCTCTGTTCACCAACTTTAACAAGATTTTGGTCTGACTGAGTGTGAGTATATAGGCTTTAATAGAGTCTGAGTTAAGTGATTCATAACCTATGTAAATAAAAATTAAAGAAACACATAAAAAAACTATTAATAAAATTTATATTGACTTACTAATATGTATATGCAATCAAACCACCTTTTTACAGGACCTTTTCCTATAAATAATGCATACACAGTCTTCTTGAACATAAAACACAGAGAAAATGGGTATACAATTGTATGTGAATTAAAATCAATTGTGTTCCTCTTTGTTCTTGGATATAATTACCCATTCCACCTATAACTCCCTTAATCCAAAATAATTTTACATAATTATATACCTTCTACAATTTCTCCAGTGGATTTTAGATCCTTCTAAGAGCATTCAAGAATGAACTAAGTATTAAAGCATACATTTTAAGTAGTCAATTCTTGAATATATGTTCTTAAAATAAGTATCCTAACTATACGATCCCATTATGGGTATAATATAACAATTTAATCACTTTAAAGTCCTTCCAAACACACTTGTAACACCTAAACTAGGTCCAACTATTTTAAAAAATCAAAAATCCTTTTTGGTGGGAAAAGCCAAATTTGAATTTATGAGCACCTAGAGCTAAACTAACAACTTGAAATGAAACCTAAAGGTGATGTAAGAATCCTAAGATCCCTTAGAACACATTTAAAATCAAAATTGACTATGAAAACCAAAATTTGCAATAATTTCACCTAGGAGTGATGCTCTTGCATCAGTGAATAATGAGAGAGAAGCGGCTAATTATATCTATTGAAAAGTTTTTTAGAAGATAATTTATAATTGTTTGAAGGAGGAAGCAGGTGAAACAAACAGAGAAATTGTAGGAAATATTAAGATCAAAAGCTATAGGTTTACCATTTTCAAGAAAGAGGAATATCACCACCTTTAGTAGTTCCCTTGCATTGTATATTTCTATATATTTTTCAGCATTTCCCTTGCCATTCAATGACTAGATTGGTATTATGTGGGTTAATGTTGTATTCTTCCTTACCTTCCTTGAGTCCATTTTATAAATTGGGCTTATTTAATTGGTTTATCATTTTTTAAATGGTTATTTTAATGTAAAAGTTAAATAAAAAGAACCAATTCCATTGTATGCTTCCTCTTTAGAGCAAAGTATATGGTTATGGTTATGCAACCAAAAAGGAAGAGATTTTCCTTAATAGAAGCCAATGTCTATGTGTTTGTTGTGATATAATGTATATAACATTGAGATAATTAAAAAAAATTAATCCGTTGGCCATAATAACTACTCTAATTAAACCTTAATAGTATCATAGAACACCAACATGTCGAGATGGTTGTGGGGATGCACCACAAAGGCCCACACACAATTCTAGGGTGGTTGTGTCGGTATATTTCTATCAACCAAATCTAAATCACTAAAATAATTAGTATATTTATCAATATATTTTATTATTTCTTGTAAATAATAACATTAAATCTTTGCACCATTATGTTATCATGCCATGTTGTTAAAGGACTAAGGGTTACAGGATGATATATTTCAATGGGCCATAAATTTATAGAATGTGATTGTCATGCCCAAATGTTTTGTCCAAAAACCCATGTAACTTTTCTTATCTTACCCTTTATTTATTTATTTCACTATAATAATTTTCTTGATCAAATTCCACTCAGAAATGCAATTTCTAAACTCTATCTAGGTCTAATTAGGTCTCTAGATACATATTTCACACATAGTCCTCTCATTATATACACATAGGTATTGTACCAGGATAAAAACTATAAAATCATTTTATGAAACTCAAAACCTAACGGATCACCAAGTTTTAGAAGATTTGGTTGGTGGTAATGCTCACAATGTCTCATTTAGTTTTGAAACCCTAATATAGGGTTTACCTTGACTGTGTCAACCCAAGAAGGGGAAATTCAATGCTTCAAGATTTCAAATGGGTTTCAAAAAAATTTAAAGGTTTTTAGGGTTTTTACTAGCCATGTACACATTCTAGACTCTTTACTTACCTTTTTGACTCCTCTATTCACCAACTTTCACAAGATTTTAGTCTGACTGAGTGTGAGTATATAGGCTTCAATAGAGTCTGAGTTAAGTGCTTCCTAATGTATGTAAATAAAAATTAAATGAAAACATAAAGAAACTTTTGATAAAATTTATAGTGACTTACTAATATGTATATGCAATCAAACCACCTTTCTACAGGATCTTTTCCTACAAATAATGCATACACGGTCTTCTTAAACACAAAACACAGAGAAAATGGGTCTGCAATTGTATGTGAATTGAAACCAATAGTATTCCTCTTGGTTCTTGGAGATAATTACCCATTCCACCTAGAAATCCCTTACTCCAAAATTAGTTTCCAAACTTATATACCTCCTACAATTTCTCTAATAGATTTTAGATCCTTCCAAGAGCATTCAAGAATGAACTAAGTATTAAAGCATACATTTTAAGTAGTAAGTAGTCAATTCTTGAATATATGTTCTTAAAACAAGTATACTAACTACACGGTCCCCTTATGGGTATAATATAACAATTTAATCACTTGAAAGTCCTTCCAAACACACTTTTAGCACCTAAACTAGGTCCAACTATTTTAAAAAATCAAAAATCCTTTTTGGTGGGAAAAGCCAAATTTGAATTTTTGTGCACCTAGAGCTAAAATAACAACTTCAAATGAAACCTAAATGTGATGTAAGAATCCTAAGATCCCTTACACCACATTTAAAATCAAAATTGACTATGAAAACCAAAATTTGCAACAATTTCACCTAGGAGTGATGTTATTGCATCAGCATATATGAAAGAGAAGGGGTAAATTATATCTATTAAAAAAATTTATTTAGAAGATAATTTATAATTTTTTGAAGGAGGAAGGAGGTGCAACCAATAGAGAAACTATAGGGACTATTAAGAGCAGAAGCTATAGGTTTACCATTTTCAAGAAAGAGGAATATCACCACCTTTAATAGTTCCCTTGCATTGTATATTTTTTAGTATTTCCCTTGTCATTCAATGACTGGATTGGTATTATGTGGGTTAATTTTGTATTCTTCCTTACCTTCCTTGAGTCTATTTTATAAATTGGGCTTATTTAATTGGTTTATCATTTTTTAAATGGTTATTTTAATGTAAAAATTAAATAAAAAGAATCAGTTCTATTATATGCTTCCTCTTTAGAGCAAAATATATGGTTATGGTTATGTGACCAATAAGGAAGAGATTATCCTTAATGGAAGACAATGTCTATGTGTTTTTTGTGATATAATGTAGATAATATTGAGATAATTAAAATATTTGAATTCGTTGGCTATAATGGCTAGGCCTGCACACCATTCTAGGGTGGTTGTGTGGGTATATTTATATCAACCAAATCTAAATCATGAAAATAAGTAGTAGATTTATCAATATATTTTATTGTTTCTTGTAAATAATAATATTAAATCTTTGCACCATTATGTTATCATGCCTTGTTATTAAAGGACTAAGGGTTAGAGGATGATATATTTCAGTGGGCCATAAATTTATAGAATGTGATTGTCATGCCCAAATGTTTTTTCCTAAAACCCATGTAATTTTTTTTATCTTACCCTTTATTGATTTGTTTCACTAAAATAAGTTTTTTGATCAAATTCCACTTAGAAATTCACTTTCTAAACTCTATCTATGTCCAATTAGGTCTCTAGATACCTATTTCACACATAGTCCTCTCTTTCTATACACAGAGGTATTGTGCGAGGATAAAAACTCTAAAATCATTTATGGAAACTTAGAACCCAATTGATCACCAAGTTTAGAAGATTTTGTCTGTGGTAACGCTCACAATGTCTCATTTAGTTTTGAAACCCTAATATAAGGATTACCCTGACTGTGTCAACCTAAGAAGGGGAAATTCAATGCTTCAAAATTTCAAATGGGTTTTAAACTGATGTAAAGGTTGGATAGGGTCCATATTAACCATGTACACATTATAGAATCTTTACCCCCCCTCTCCAACTCCTTTTTTGACTAACTTTCATAAGATTTTGGTCTGACTAAGTGTGAGTATATAGGCTTCAATAGAGTCTGAGTTAAGTGCTTCCTAATGTATGTAAATAAAAATTAAATAAACACATAAATAACCTTTTTATAAAATTTATAATGACTTATTAATATGTATATGTAATAAAACCACCTTTCTATAGGATATTTTCTTGCAAATAATGCATACATAGTCTTCTTGAACACAAAACACAAAGAAAATGGGTCTACAACTATATGTGAATTGAAATCAATAGTCTTCCTCTTGGTTCTTAGACATAATTACCCATTCCACCTAGAAATATCTTACTCCAAAATTAGTGTATAAAATGATATACCTCCTACAATTTCTCCAATGGATTTTAGATCCTTCCAAGAGCATTCAAGAATGAACTAAGTATTAAAGCATACATTTTAAGTAGTCAATTCTTGAATATATATTCCTAAAACAAGTATCCTAACTACATGATCCTTTATGGGTCTAATCTAAAAATTTAATCACTTTAAAGTCCTTCCAAACACACTTTTATCACCTAAACTAGGTCCAACTATTTTAAAAAATCAAAAATCCTTTTTGGCAGGAAAATCCAAATTTGAATTTCTGAGCACCTAGAGCTAAACTAACAAGTTGAAATGAAACCTAAAGGTGATGTAAGAATCCCAAGATCCCTTAGACCACATTTAAAATCAAAATTGATTATGAAAACCAAAATTTTCAACAATTTCACCTAGGAGTGATGCTCTTGCATCAGCTAACAAAGAGAGAGAAGGGGCAAATTATATATATTGAAAAGTTTTTTTTAGAAGATAATTTCTAATTATTTGGATGAAGGAGGTGAAACCAAAAAAGAAACTATATGAACTATTAATATCAGAAGCTATAGGTTTACCATTTTCAAGAAAGAGGAATATCACCACCTTTAGTAGTTCCCTTGCATTGTATATTTCTATACATTTTTCAGCATTTCCCTTGTCATTCAATGACTGGATTGGTATTATGTGGGTTAATGTTGTAATCCTCCTTACATTCCTTGATTTTATTTTCTAAACTGGGCTTATTGAATTGGTTTATCATTTTTTAAATGGTTATTGTAATGTAAAAATTAAATAAAAAGAACCAGTTCTATTATATGCTTCCTATTTATAGAAAAGTATATGGTTATGGTTATGCAACCAACACAGAAGAGATTATCCTTAATGGAAGATAATGTTTGTGTGTTTGTTGTGATATAATGTATATAATAATGAGCTAATTAAAAATTTTGAATCTGTTGGCCATAATGGCTACTCCAATTAAACCTTAACAGCATCATAGAATACCAACATGTGGAGATGGTTGTGGGGATGCACCACAAAGGCTTGCACACCATTCTAGGGTGGTTTTATGGGTATATTTCTATCAACCAAATCTAAATCATGAAAATAATTAGTAGATTTATCAATATATTTTATTGTGTATTGTAAATAATAACATTAAATATTTGCACCATTATGTTATCATGCCTTGTTGTTAAAGGACTAAGGGTTAGAGGATTATATATTTCAATGGGCCATAAATTTATAGAATGTGATTGTCATGCCCAAATTTTTTGTCCCAAAACCCATGTATTTTTTTATCTTATTTCAGTGTTTTTTTATTTATTCAATATGATTGCATAATTTTTATTTATTATGACTAGGTCAATGCACAATTGAAGTGTGACACGTACATTTATTACATGATTTGATTTCCACCATGAATCCTATTTAAGGGTAGAATTTACATGTATGAAGTTAAGATCAAGGTGATACCAGGATCAATTGGTGATATTATGATGAGAGACAAATTGCCTTAATTAAAAGTGATTAATTATAATTTATTAATTTAAAGGATCATAATCTTATTTATACATAATCTGATGAACACATTCAAGGGAAACAAAGCAAGCTAAAACACCACACTTTAACACAAAGTTATCACATTAAGGATCACAAAAGAAGAGTCATGTAACACTATACAACTCCACTCTCATGGCACACAAAATAAGGAAAACAACCAATTTTAAATAAAAAGGGTTATCAACAACTACACGATAATAGAATTAAAAATTAAATTAATATTAAGAATATATATCAAGTTAAAGACGTATGAGACCAACATGAAGGAAGGTGATAACCAACCCTAATCTAACCTAAAAAACTAGACCTGATGCCCCACCACAACTTGGGCAATCTATATATCCACTCCATAAAATCAAGGTCTGATGTAGTTCTCCTCACACTTGTGATGGCCTCTTCTATGAGACACCATCCCCAAATAAGAGTTGACAATCTAATCCAACAAGAGAACTAGTACGCCACTCAGACAAGCTTGTAAAGCTCTAGTCATCTACTCAAAAGAAAGACACATCTTAAATTTATCAATCACAATCTACAATAGCATAAGGTGCATGTGCTTACCCAAGAACTTCCATAGAATGTCACAATGAGAGACAAATGTTCCTAGGAACTTATATTTTCTTATTTCAACGTGGTCAATGACTCAATAATATCTGACTTACACTGCTCAGAGAAACTCCATCTCTTGAGAAAATCTTTAAAGGTGACACCAAGGTCAGGATGACATAAAATAAATCATTCACCAAATAATCAACGAGGGTCATTATCCTATAATAAATGACCAACTAAAAAAATCATGTGGGGTTGAAACTGATAATAAATACATATATAGATAAAGCTTCCTTACCACCTACTAGTAATCAAGCACACCAAGGATTGAATGTTAAGCACATGTTTCAAGAACTCAGTAAAGTTAGTTATCAGTTACCCACATTAGGAAGGCATCCTAAGGGTTAGATTCCTAAGCCCATGCTCACTCCCCAAGATTCCATACATATATGTGATGATCCCTCCATGTGCAAAATTAGGTCCAGATGTAGTTCTCCAAACTATTGAAGGTATACATGTTTATTCAAAAGTATTATCTCTCAAAATTACATTCAAAAGGTAAGGATAACCACGTTCTTTATCTATAGTAAGGAGACTCAATGGTCTTTTCCAACAATATAACTTGCATCAAAACATGCATAAGCTAGGACTAGTGATGACCATCATCATTCATGTGTCCTTATACACTATGACACTCATGGCTATAATATATACATACTAGTTTATCTAACCATAAATAAAATGTGACTTTACTCTTGCAACAATACACCTAATGAATTTTTTTAAAGCAGTAATAACCTTCCTCATTATAGTAAGTCTTTACCAAGATTTATATTATTCTAAGCAATAGAACATAAATTGTTGTATCATTTAAATGTGCACCCATAATTCATGCACTCTAATAGAGGTTCGCATGATTAATATTATTATCAAAACTTGTTACCAGATGGAGATTTCATTCTTTTGTAAATATATACAAATATATAATCATTTGGTCTCATGGACGTTATTAAAATCCAACTGTCATCCAAGCAATGATCTAACATATTTTATATGAAGTAATCATTAAGCAATAGTATTTTGCAAATCAAATAATCTCAATAAAAAACAAAAATATTTCTTCTTATAATCTTCTATAACAGAATTAAAGAAAGTAGGTAATAACTCATTAATGCAAAAATAAAATCATAGGACTTATTTTCTTGTGAACTATGTTTATTATCAAATACAATATAGTTTGAAACCAATATAAGGTCTTTTTTTTGTTCTGACATAACAACGAAGATTGCTCTTATAGTTTCGAAAGGCTTCCACCATTAAGTTTGACTCTGATATTTCAAAGGTTTATTTATTGGAATAACTATGCAATAATAATTTAAGGGTGCAATATTAGCAATCTAATTGCTCATAAATCCTTAACCGGTTCTATGAAAATGAAGTGGATCTCAAATTTCAAAAATAAAATTTACCTTACAACTATTTGTGACATCTCACAAGAAGAATAACTTATTATAGCATATATCCACTTAATGAGACAGGGTGTGGAAATATTAATGGCACTCATAGTTCCCATTGATAATAATTCACCTAGTGTCATGATATGTATCCTCCCCTTTCATTTATTTCTTTAACCATTAAAATGATCGTATAATTAAATAGATTTTATATCAATTGAATAATCTAATGACAGAGATATAAAAAATTGATCTCTCATGTTAATAGGATTATAACTAGACTAAAGTAGGAATTATTTAGTAGTTATCCAACATTTTTAATTAAATGAATATCTACTAAACATCTATCCATGACACCCTAATACCATTCATGATATCATTTATAGCTTAAGAATGATATCTTTTGTAGTGCTTGTTTCCATAGACTACTTGGTTTTGAGGATGTTATAAAAAAAATCTTTTATTCATTTATTCAATCTTTATTTTGATAATCTCACAACACAAACCGTTTACCTAACCTAATTATTGACGTATCCATGATACTATCATTTGAATTCATAATCTTGACATTCTAGAATAATTATATTTAGTCAAACTCATAATAATGTCTTACATCAATCAAACTATATATACATAATTAGTTTATATCCTTTATACTAGGTTTAATAGGTCAGATAATGATATCCGAGTAACTCCATATGTTAATATGGTACATTCATTATTTTAAATCAATATCCACTTACCAATTAAATAATATACATTACTCAAATAGTGATTATCCATTTGTTATTCAATATGATAGTCATGAACCAGTATACTGAAACGTCGTAGAAGAAAGTATGATTTGATTTTAAATCAATATGATTATCAATAACCACATTCAATAATAACAATCAATAATATGCACGTTATACACTAAATGACGTATGGACATCTGATAAAAATATACTGCCAATGTTTTCTATTTATTTATTTTTATTTTATTTTATTCCATGGAGTTATGTCACTACATATATATTCTTGGGGGCTGTCACTTATTTCCAACGCGCCATTATACCCAAACACCTGACTCTGATAAAAACACAGTTGTCTCATTACAGAGAAGTAGAAGACTGGAGGTGGGCACAAGGGATAAGTATGATGCCATAGCTGAAATCCAAATCCTTCCAGGTAGACGTTATTAAAATCTAAGGTAAATTATCTCTGTTTGATCTTATTATTTCCAGCTAACTACTGACCTCTTCCTATCTACCACACAGTCTTCAAAGGGATGCAACGTCATTCTGTAACAGGTAAGACATCAAGATTATGGTCTTTGTTTTACAGTTAAATCTTCCAGAATATTATGATCTTTGTTTTACTTAATCTATTTCTAGTTAAAAAGTACTTCATGTGATCTTTAATTTTAAAACAGAGACTTCTTGGACATCAGATATCACCAAATCGACCAAGGTGAGAGTCATCAAAATAAGACAACGCAAGAGATGAAAAGAATTTTCCACTGCCTTCAACAATTATAGAAACTTTAATATCAAATTTTATCTCTATTAATGGAGTCGAGCCTTCCCTTAGTTGCAACGGTAGATAGAATGAATCCCAACGCAGCCTGAGCATGGTATAACATGTATTATCCTCAGACAATCACCACAGAATTGAATAGAGTTGGTATTTAAAGGTCTATAGGAAAGTATGCTAGGCGTAAAAATTATTTATGGTGTTATACCTTATCCACCTAAGCTAGAGTGCCATACCCGAAAAAACAAAAGGAGAAATACATTTATATACGATGGGTTAAAAATAAATTTAAATAGTTGTACATTATAACAGGTTCCAATCAAATCAAGAGAAGAAATCACTCAAACTCTTGTCCTTATTAGCATTCAACAGAATTGAATTGAGTAAAATATTGTGCAATCCAAAGGCAAAAACATAAAACACTCAGAAACAAAGTCTTATTACTCTAAAGTTTAAAATATGTATACCATAATTAGCTTAAGCAAGATATTGTACAACTTATGCAAGATAATGTACAACCGAAAGGATGAAGTAAAGCTCAGATAAGAGGAAGAGCAAAACACAAATAAAATTAATCATTCTCAACAAAATCCTTTTAGATCCATCCCTAGAATTTAAGAACAGAGTTAAGGGAGTGCAAGAGAAACTATTAACTTGGTGAAAACTTTCCTTTCTCACCAGGATATCTTCTTCCTATTGACCAACGATGTCCTGCTCCTTGCTTATATCTTCTCACTCCACTCCTCCTCCAGTCCTCCCCACTATGGCACATTTCTTCCTCCTTTCTCCAAAACATTCTTTTCCTTCTCCACGTCAAATCATTCCACCAAAATGACCCCCCTCCAAATGAACAACCAAAAACCAGACTAAGTGTGGAAATAAAAAGAGATTTTAAATTTCTTATCCAAAGGATTTTTCACCCAACCCAATAAATAGGAGAGTATTTTTCTTACAACAGTCATATCCCTTCTTACAAGCCTATACCTTCTCTTAATGACCTTAGAGGTCCATGTGGGATCACTTGTCAAAGTCAACAACCGTAGTACAAAGTCAAAAGAGTCCCTTACACTTAATGATAAATTCTCTTGCATCGTCCAAATCTACACTCCACAAGCACATCCACTCACCCTACTCTAGGTCCTAACTTAGGTCCTCTAGCCTTCCTAGAGATGCTAGGCACAAATTGCAAATTAAATTCATTATAAAATCCCTCGTGATTTATGTGGATTTAAATATTTATTGGATTATGTTTTAAATAAAAAGAGATTGTTCTAATTATATTTTAATAAGCCTTCAAAATAAAGAAGGGAAAACATTTGAATTTTTACACATTTAAAGACTCATCAAGATAGGCAAACACACGACGATGATAAGATCACAGAGGTAAACATAAAGGATATTACAATGATGATTTGTGAAGTACCTATCCCTCTGTCAAAAGTGAGTGACTCCTTTTTGCTTGTCTAAAAACACTTATAAAAGGTCATCAATTGATTTTCAACAAATGAAACCTATCAGTCCTCCTTTGGAGATGACATTAAATCATTTTACATGGGATAAATCAACTATGCTTTTTTTTGAGGAAAAAAATTGTATTTATATTGAACTTTACTTTGGGATCTATTTTAACCAACCAAAGTGCCATTTCAATAATCAAGGATCCTTTTTTACACAACACATAAAAATGTTGCTTGTGTTTTGAGGTGATTTGTTTGGCATGGGTTACACTTGGATGGGTTAGCTTATGTTTTAATTTTTGAAATCTTTAAACTGCATCGAGAGCTAACACCTCAAGGAGACAATCCTCATTATTACATTTAACCACAAAAGGATACACACTAATCTCTCTTAGCTTTAATTACTCAAGGTCTATAGATAAGAGAAATATCTCAAGAGTTTTTGTTTAAGTATGGGTTAGCTTATGTTTGAATTTACTCAATCCCTAAACCACATTAAGAGTTAACACCTCAAGGAGACAATCTGTGTTACAACATTCAACCATAAAATAATACACAACAATATCTCTTAGCTATAATTATATTTTTAATAGTCATGGATATGACCCATCAACATCACCATTTAAGGATGGTCTTCCTAGTTTAAGAGGGTAAGATAACTTATCTATACAAATAAGAGTCAAGCCATTATCAAGCCATTAAATAAATAGATATAAAATCCTATTTCCAAGTCCAATCATTTTATTTTAAAGTTGACAACTAAAAGGCTCCTCAAATCCTTCTTTCAGGTGTATTAAAATAAGTTTAGGGTATCAAATCCCTTATCTTGAATATTCTTATATAAAGAGTGTCGATATTTTACAAGGAGTGGTGAGAACAATATTTGAACACAATGATCAAATAACGAATTTGGAGTTAGAATAAATGATATAGTTACATAAATAATGTTTCAAAATATAAATAGATATAATATAGATGTCAAATAAATAATTTAGCATATTTCTATAGACACACTCATAAAGTAACTATTTTCAATCTAAGAATTATACTCTACAAGTCTACACATCTTATTATTGTATCCCAAATTATAATACTTGATTTTTTTCTATTGCCATTCATAAGATGAAGTGTCCCTCTCCTACAGGGTCGATGGAGTGCCTGATATCTATTTAGTAGAGCCTCGCCCTCCTGTATTGTAGCCTCTCTTCCAAGGTTAAAAATATAACCTTAATTAATAATATTAAAATCAATGAAATGTTAACCAAAAGCCTGAAATTTTCCTAAAATTTATTCTAACCTTGAATAAGTATCATAGTAATATTATTAAGATACTCATTCATAAGTTGGGAAAGGGAATTTAGTTTGGGAAATTACTTAATATTGAGCTCATTTTATTATTCTTAAGATATTAATTAATGGGTTTTTGAATGAAAATTTAATTGGGGCTTGTTATAATATGAGAATACAATTGGATATAATGAAACAATGGATCAATAAGGTGTTATTCAATACTAGGTAACTCTTTCACATTGAGTTTAGGGAAATAGGTAACTCTTGATTAAACCTTCCTCATTTTGAAGTGGTTGTGATGTTTAGTTATTATTATTTTTGAAATTTGTAGATAATTAGATGACATTAACAAGTCAAACCATATGGTATAGCATTACATGTGTGTTGAGTGGATTATTTTTCCTTTTAATTTATTACATAGTATTAAGATGAAAGTGATATTTTGGAAATAGGTAACTCTTGATTAAACCTTCCTCATTTTGAAGTGGTTGTGATGTTTAGTTATTATTATTTTTGAAATTTGTGGATAATTAGATGACATTAACAAGTCAAACCATATGGTATAGCATTACTTGTGTGTTGAGTGGATTATCTTTCCTTTTAATTTATTACATAGTATTAAGATGAAAGTGATATTTTGGATAAGCGCTATTGTGTAAAGAATATTCCCATAGTTATATGGAAAAATAATTATGAGGAATGATGATATCATGAACATATGTCGAAGTGAGTTCCTTCTTCTTATTTATATTTTAGCATGCTTATGTGAATGGATTAGGAGTAAAGGCAATCATATATGTTAATAATATTTTGATTGACATATTTATTACCTTATTTAAATTAAATGACTAAAGTAGAGGATTTATGAGGAGGGGAAAACATTGTCAGCATAACGTTGATGTAATTGCATGTGGTTTCTATTGAACACACCTATCTACTAAGAGTGGGGGTAAATAAGTAGATCTCAAAAATCAGATTTCTTATACCTTCCACGATGAATGGAAAACAAAAACACATGAAAGAGAAATAACACAATCATAAAATCACAAAACACAACACAAGATTTATATGTGGAAACCTAGAGGGAAAAAACATGGTGAGAAAGTTGCTAGAATCTACTGTTTTAATCCAGCCTCACAAAATGTGTCTCACTGACATAATCTCATTGATTACATTTTAGGACACCCATCTCACGGAGACACCAATCCCCTGTTTTAAGAGCACCAAATCTTAGTGAGCACCTACTCCCTATTCTGAGCACCAACCCAGTTCAATCTAATGGCACCAACCTATCAGTCAAAGTGAATTACAATTTTGGTTAGATTCTTAAAATAATCTAAGTCTATTCTTTATTGTAAGTCCTATCTACAACTGCTCATTTATTCTTTAACATAATTTTGTGTGATCTTCATTTCTCCTGCACCCCTTCTTTGTGTCTGAATTTATCTGATTGATACTTTGAAATATACCAATTCAATATTAATTTTCCATGCTTAGACGAGTTTTATATCTCTACATCATAGGATTAAACTCTTCTCATTCCAAAATGTGTATAACCATTTGTCTTCCCTGCTCTTCATCAGTTTGGAAGTTCGCATCATTTTATTTTGAAAGCAACCTCTGAATATATATAAGAGACTCAAAGGAATAACCATTTTTACAAGAACTGATTATGTTCCTTCAATTGATGCTTTAGACTTTTGTAACCGACTCACTTTGTTAGGTTCTTGAAAATGCAAGTCTTAACATTAAACACTCCATTTCTTGTCAAGTTTTTGAAAATGCACAATTTAACTAACTACATCGGTTTATTGAAAATGCTTGACTTAACTTACTTCAATGTTATCCTCTGGCAGCTATGTTAATATCTCTCTCTCTATGACATCCTCGAATGCCTTCACTTCATCAATCTCTTCTAGACTTGCTCGATGTTAATCTTGACACTAGCTATTATCAGTCGACCACCTTTCAAGCTAGGAAACATTTTGATCCATTAGATCTTTATTGTACTATTGATCGTGAGCCATCAATCTTATTAACAGGCATGAATTTTAACCCACCAAACAAGCATGAATATGACACTTGTCTTCTACACATTAGCTCAGAGATTTACTCTACACTTCTTCTGACCATATCCTTTGGCAAGTTTTAAAAATATATCCTTTAAGAAGTTCTTTGAATTCACTCAAAATTATCCTTCGGCAAAAGTGAAAGCATCCTTCAAAACTTTTCGCATACCCTTCACAGATCTTGCAATGGTCCACATACCCTTTAGAGACTTTGCAATGTATCCTTCAAAAATTTGCTTGGGTCACTTATCCTTTAGAAAATTTTCAAATGTCCTTTGGAAAATTTGTTACAAATAATTTATTCAATGAAAAGCTTCAAGATAATTTTCCTGATGAAACTCTTCAGGAACTTTGTAAGTGACTTCTTCGGGTCTTTTGTTTGGAACAAGTGCCCTTTGAAAACTTTTGCACTGGACTACTTACCCTTTAGGTTTTTACAACATACTCTTTGGCATTTACTAAACATCCCCTCGAAAGTCTTTGAATGGTCCAAATACACTTTGACCTTTCTACAAACTACCCTTTGACTTCTTTGTAAAGGTCCTCATACCCTTTGACATTTTTGAAAAGATCCTTTCAAAATTCTTGAATGGTCCAATTTCCTTCAAATTTCCTAAAATGATCCTTCAGCTTTCTTGAACGGTCCACTTTCCCTTTAGACTTTTTTAAAATCACCCTTCGGCTTTCTTGATTGGTCCACTTCCCTTCAAACTTTTTGAAATGTACCTTTCAGGAACTTTGCAAGTCACCACATACCCTTCAAAATTTTTGAAACCATCCCTTCAGCTTTATTGATTGGTCCACTTTCCCTTCAAAAATTTTGAAATTTACCCTTCAGGAACTTTGCAAGTGACTACATACCCTTCAGACTTTTTGAAACCATCCCTTTAGCATTTTATTCAGGATAATTTTCCCAATGAGGACTTAACAATTTTTCTGAAAGAATACTCCAAGACCATTTTGAGTTCTCCAGACTGCATGATTTATAAGCTTGAAAGAAGTAAAGTCATTCCAAAACCCCAATTCACTCATCTAGACCAATTCAGGGTCTTCAACCTACTTAACTTATAAAAATGAAATAAGTTAAGTCACTTAGCAACCTCGATCCACCCTTCTAGACTAATTCAAGTTCTTCAACCTACTTAATTTATAAAAATGAAATAAGTTAAGTTACTTTGCAACCCTTATCCACTCATCTAGACTAGTTCAGGTTCTTCAACCTACTTAACTTATAAAAATAAAATAAGTTAAGTTGTTTTTTAAACCCGATCTACACACCAAGACTAAATCAGGTTCTTCGAGTTGCTTAGCTTATGAATTTTAAAAAAGTAAAGTTGTTTTAGAAACCCGATTAACACCACAAGACCAATTTAGGTTTTTAAATGGTAGTTACTTATTGCTTATGAAATAAGTAAAAGTAGTGGAGGTTCATAACCCTGATTTGCACTGCAAGATCCATTTGGTTTTTCAAAGGCTATTTACTTATTAATTATGAAATAAGAAAAAGCAATTGAAGTTTACAAGGCCAATTTGCACTGCAAGTCACTTTTGCAAGACTTAACTTCTACCTTATACAAAATCCTTGGGTCAAAAGCCTTCTATAAAACCACTAAGCTATTGTCATTAATGATTGCATTTTTGACATCCATGATAAACTATGATACTAGAGCACTGAACCTTATTAACTGGACTTCTTGACATCATACCATCTCAAATTGTCAACAATATCCCCCTTTGTCATTGGTGGAAAAAAAATATCTTCTGCTGCAAGCCAATCACTGCTCTACACATTTGTCTTGTACTTTTCTCCCCCTTTGACATTAATAACAAATCATCTTTGCCAATATGTCAACTAGCTCCCCCTGAAAAACACTTTTTTAGGTATGTCAAAGTTCTGATCCTCGAACATGTCAGATGAAATAAAAATAAAATATCCCCCTTAGGCCATGACTCAGTTGCCTAAGCTCTTTTTCTTCTAAGAATTAGAGATGTTTCTTAAGGAACTCCTCCTGAAGATATGTCTAATCACCAAACATTAGTGATGTGGTGTAGGAACCACCACTTCTAGTTGTTGTCTTAGATATTCAAATTGATCTTTAGACAAAGGCTTAGTGAAAATATCTATAATCCGATCTATTGTGTGAACATATTCTAATGTAACTTCTTGATCAGCAACCTTCTCTTTCAAAAAGTGATACTTAATTGATATATGCTTGGTCTTAGAATGCATCACTTAATTTTTAGAGATATTTACTGCACTTGAATTGTCACATTTAATGTGAATTGGTCCTTTAAACTCTACCTCCATGTATCATAGTGTTTGTTTCATCCACAACACTTGTGTGTAACATGCCACTGCTACAACATATTCTGCTTCTACTAAGACAAAGTAACTGACTCTTATTTTTTTCTTAGCCATGAAACAAGTCTATTACCAAGAAATAATGCACCACCACTTGTGTTTCTTCTATCATCTATGTTGCCTACCTAATCAAGATTTTTATATGTTGTTAAAGTTAAATCATTACTGGAAGGATACCACAAACCATAGTCTACTGTACCTTTGATATATTTGAAGATTCTTTTTACTGCATTTACATGAGTTTCTTTTGGAGCATCTTAGAATCTAACAACCATGCATACAACTTACATGATGTTTGGTCTAGTAGCAGTAAGATAAATTAAACTACCAATCATTGATCTATACATAGTATGATTTACTTCAGGAGATTCATCACTCTTACTCAACTTACGTCCTATTATCATAGGATTACTAACTGGTTGGTTGTCTTACATTCTAAACTTATTGAGCATATCCTTTGCATACTTGGTTTAGGATATGAAGATTCCTTCATTGGATTGTGCAAATTTTAGACCAAGAAATAATGCAAGTTCTCCCAGCATGGACATTTCAAACTCCTTTTGCATTTGATTTTCAAAATCTTTGCACATGTTTTTTTTGTTGCCACCAAAAATGATGTCATCAACACAAACAACTATGATCAAAATATGTCCATTTTCAAATTTAACATACAGATTACTGTCAGCATGACCTTTGATAAATCCTTGATGTTGTAAATATTGATCCAGTCTTACATACCACACTCTAGGTGCCTATTTTAGGCCTTACAATGCCTTCTTCAGTTAGCACACATAGTCTTCCTTATCAATCAGCTAAAAACCTTCAAGTTGTTCTATGTATACTTCTTCCTCTAACGTTCCATTCAGAAAAGTAGACTTAACATCCATTTGATAGACTTTGAACTTCTTAAAAACTGACAATGATAAAAAAACTTTGATTGCTTCCAATCTTACCACTAGAGTAAATGCTTCCTCAAAGTCTATTCCTTCTACCTGAGCATATCCTTTGCAAACAAGTCTAGCTTTATTTCTCATAACAGCTCTGTCTTCATTTAACTTATTTTTAAAAACCCATTTTGTGCCTATGACATTCTTGTATGTGGGTCTTGGAACTAGTTGCCAAGTTTTATTCTTTTCTATTTGACTTAGTTCCTCATCCATGGCCTTTTTCCAATTCTCATCTATATTGGCCTTAGCATAGTTTTTGGGCTCAATTTCAAATAGTAAGGCAAAACTTACCTGTTATTTGCTCATTTTTGCCCTTCTATGTGTTTGAACTCCTTTCAAGTCTCCAATGATTTGCTCCTTAGGATGGTCCTTTTAAACAAATCTAGGGGGGGCATCTTTTTAGTTCTCTTTTTCTTCATCTTCAGATTCAGACATGTTATTCTCATCTTCATCATTTAGCTCTTCAATGTTGATCTCCCTTATAAGTTTAGTCACTTCGTTGAGATTCTCTTCAACTTTAACATGAATTCTCTCTACTAAATTATGAATTCTTTTGTTTTAGTAGACATAATCTTTGCTCTAAGTGGAATAACCAAGAAATATTCACTCATCACACCTTGATTCAAATCTCCCGAGCTTTTTCTCCTTCCTTTGAATATAGCATTTTCTGCTAAAAACTCTGAAGTACTTGATGGATGCAGGCTTTCCATACCACAGTTCATATGGAGTCTTGTCACTATTTATTCTTAATTGAACTCAAGTTAGGATGTATATAACTATTTGGACTGCCTCTCTCTAATAACCATCTGATAAGTTAGTTTCTTTTAGCATAGTCCTAGCCATATCCTTAACTATCATTTTCTTCCTTTCAACCACTCCCTTTTATTGTGGATTTCTTGTAGCTGAATAGTGTCTTTTAATTCCATGCTTCTCACAGTACTCAAAAAATTCACTTGAAGTGAATTTTCCTCCTTTGTCATAACTGAGACACTTGATCTTTATGCCAATTTCATTTTCAACCATATCCCTAAAGATCTTGAATCTTTCAAATGCTTGAGACTTGTCTTGTAATAAATTTACCCATGTCATTCTCATGTAGTCATCTACGAATAACATAAATTAATACACTCTTTTGGATCCTCTTGTCTTGCTTCGTCCATAAAGATCAGTATGAACTATCTGAAGAGGCTTTGTAGTTGCATACTCTTTGGTTTGAAATGAGACCCTAGTCTATTTACCAAGCTGAAATTCTCTACAAGTTATGTCTGCAGGATTGATTATTTTGGGCATGTGTCTACATGCTTGTTAGAACTTACTTTGACTAGATTGTCAAAGTTAACATGACCCATCCTTCTGTGCCATAACTAGCTCTCATCAATCTTTCCCATGAGACAACTTGTATCATTTGCATCAATCAGATTATATATGTTACTTTCGGTCCTTTTTATTTGAGAAACTATTTTACCAGACCTACGTAACTCATAGCCATCATCATCAAAGATGACTTTATACCCATTGTCACACATCTGACTAACACTCAACAAATTATGCTTCAATCCTTTGACATAAATAACATCCTGAGTAGGGAGCTTAGCATCAATATACAAGGTTCTTTTACCTCTAATTTTAACTGTAATATTATCTCCCAAGTTAACAGTCCCTTCCTTGCATTGACTCAAATTGGTGAACTTACTCTTGTCATTGGTCATATGTTTTAAGCAGCCACTATCTATAACCCATATTTTTTTCTCTTTAACATGTAAATTAGTTTGAGCAATCATTGATTGATTCTTCTTCTTCCATATCTCCTTGGGCTTCTTAATTGTTATTTTCTCTATTTTCTTATCAATTTGTGAACCTTTGTTCATTTTGGAAATTTTGACCCTTTTTACATTATTAGAATTTGATTTGACAATCTTTGTTCTACAATGCTTTGCTATATGCCCAAAGTTATTACAGTTATAGCATATGACATCTAGATATAATAGAGGATCAAATGAATACCTGCTTAAAAACTTTATCCTTTTCTTAGGAACAACCTTACAATTAATATCTCTATGCCCATATTGATTATATCTATAACAATAACCATAGAATGATGAAGAATACCTAGTCATTATTCTTCTTTGATGATATACAGGAGATCTTATGAATTGTACCTTCTTTTCATTCCTTGCTATTACATTGGTTTTTGTGGCAACAACCTTGGTATTTATAGGAGTTAAAATATTACTCTTCTTCTCCTCAAGAATAAATTTCTTCCTTTTTGATTCTTGATTCTACTATTGCCTTGAAGTTTTCAAACAGATTCCTAGCTTTACTCAACATGGGACTCTTGCCTTTCTCATATCTAATACATGATCTTTCCTTGGAGATCTTTTGTGAACTGATCATTTCATCCAATATGGCAGATCCTCCTTTCAATTTTAGACCTTTATCAATTTTTTCTTTGGCCTTTTTAAGCTTTTCTCTTAGGTCCATGGTTTCTTCCTCCATCTTCAAACATTCTAAGGACTTTACTTGCAAATCAGATTTGACTACATCCCCTATCCTCTTTGCCTCTTCTACCTGAGTCTTCAAGTTCACTATCAATTGATCAAATTCTTCATTTCTTTTGTTTGATTTCCTAATCTCCTTTTGACTAAGCCTTTTTTGTTTCGAATTTCTTTCCTAAGCTTTTCAATCTCATTTAGGGCACAGATGATTTCTCCTTCTAGATATACTTCTCCTTCCTCTTCTTCATCCTAGTCATCATTATCACCTTGATTTGAATCTTTTGAGGTTGATTCTATTACCATGAATAGCTATTCATTTCACTTTGCTATAAAGTCACTATCATGCTCATCACTTGAGGAGCTACTATTGTCATCTATCGAGTCACTCTCCTCTTTTGAGTACAACCCCTTTTTATTCTTAAAGAAACTTTTCTTTTTTTTAGGATCTAATTATTCTTTTTGATTTTTTTCAGTTGAATGATAATTTTATTTCTTTTTATGTAGACACTTAGAAGCATGGTGACCTATCTTAACATAATTAAATCACTTTAAAGGTAACTTACCTTTGTATTTACGTGAGCCTTTCTTCAATTTTTTGATGAAATTGGCTTCTAAATCATCATCAACCTCCTCTGATTTTGAATTCAAAGCTTCCTCTTCTTCTACTTGCTTAGAAACTTTAAAATCAACTTTTATCTTGGATGACTCAGCATCTCCCATCCTCATCTCGTAAGTAGTGAAATTTCCATGTAACTCATCGACTGTAAGTTTATTCAAATCTCTTGCTTCTTTGATAGCAAAAATTTTAGAATCATAGTTTGTTGTCAGAGATCTTAATACCTTCTTGACAAAGACTGCTTCATCCATTATTTCTCCAAGGCCTCTAATGGCATTTACAATATCATCTACACTAAGAAGGTACTCTACAATCTTCTCATCCTCATTCATCTTGAGACTTTCAAACTATCCCTTATGAGTTTGGAGCTTTTCTTACTTTACTCTGTCATCTCCTTCATAGATTCCCTTCAATTTTTCCCATATGTATTTTACACTTTGGCAATGAATTACCTTGACAAATTCACTATTTGATAGTCCAAAAATAATAGCATTCTTTTCTTTAGAATTTTTTTCACATGACTTTTTTGTTGCTTGATTAGTCAAAGGAGTAGTAGGGGGTGTGTATCCATTTACAACGGACATCCAAACATCAAAACTCAAATAATTCAAATATGCCTACATTATTATATGCCAAAAATCATAGTTAGTCCCATCAAACAAAGGTTCCTTGTTTCATGAAGTCCCTTCAAGACTAGTCATTCTATGTTCAAAAACCAAGATTCACCTGAGAGGTTTAAACTTCTTTTTAGGAACCCAAAGCTCTGATACCAATTGTTGAACACACCTATCTACTGAGAGTGGAGGTGAATTAGTATATCTCAAAAACTTAATTTCTTATACCTTCCATGATGAATAGAAAACAAAAATACATGAAAGATAAATAACACAATCACAAAAGCATGACACACAACACACAACACAAGATTTATACGTGGAAACCCAGAGGGAAAAACCATAGTGAGAAAGCTGCTAGAATATACTATTCTAATCTAGCCTCACAAAATTTGTCTCACTGATTACATTTTAGGACACCCATCCCATGGAGACACCAATCCCCTATTTTAAGAGCACCAACTCTTAGAAAGCACCTACTCCCTATTCTAAGCACCAACCCAGTTCAATATGATGGCACCAACCTATCAGATAAAGTGAATTACAATTTTGGTTATATTCTTAAAAGAATCCAAGTATGTTCTTTATTACAAGTCCTATCTACAACTACTCATTTCTTCTTCAACACACTTTTGTGTGATCTTCATTTTTATTGCACCCCTTCTTTATGTCTAAATTTTTTTGATTGACACTTTGAAATATACCAATTCAATCTTACTTCTCCATGCTTAGACAAGTTTCATATCTCTGCATCACAGGCTTAAACTCTTCTCATTCCAAAATGTGTATAACTATTTGTCTTCCTTGTTCTTCATCAATTTGGAATTTTATATCATTTTACTTTGAAATAAACCTCTAAATATATATAAGAGACTCAAAGGAATAACCATTTTTATAAGAACTGGTTATGTTCCTTCAATCAATGCTTCAAACTTTTGTAACTGGCTCACTTTGTTGAGTTCTTGAAAATGCAAGTCTTAACATGAAGCACTTCATCTCTTGTCAGGTTTTTGAGAATGTACAATTTAAATAACTACATTGGGTTCTTGAAAATGCTTAACTTAACTTACTTTGATGTTATCCTCTAACAACTTTGTTAACATCTCACTCTATATAGCATCCTTGAATGCCTTCGCTCCGTCAATCTCTTCTAGACTTGCTTGATGTTAATCTTAACACTAGCTATTATCAGTCGAGTACCTTTCAAGCTTGGAAACACTTCATTCTATTAAATATTCATTGTACTATTGATCATGAGCCATCAATATTATTAATAGGCACAACTTTTAACCCACTAAACAAGTGTGAATGTGACACTTGTCTTCTATGCATTAGCTCGAAGCTTTACTCTACACTTCTTCTGACCATATCCTTCAACAAGTTTAGAAAAATATCCTTCAGGAAGTTCTTTGAATTCACTCAAAAGTGTCCTTCAGCAAAATTGAAATCATCCTTCAAAACTTTGCACATACCCTTAAGAGATCTTGTAATGGTCCACATACCCTTCAAAGACTTTGAAATGTATCCTTCATACATTTGCTTGGGTCACTTATACTTAAGAATAATTAAAAATGTCCTTTGGAAAAGTTGTCATGGACAATTTTTCTAATGAAATGCTTTGGGAAAATTTTATTGATGAAACTCTTCAGGAACTTTGTAAGTGACTTCTTCGAGTCTTTTTTTTGGAACAACTGCCCTTCAAAAAAATTTGAAATGAACTACTTACCCTTCAGTTTTTTACAACATACCCTTTGAAATTTACTGAACATCCCCTCAGAAGTCTTTGAATGGTCCATATACCCTTTGGCCTTTCTGCAAACTACCCTTCGGCTTCTCTGTAAAGGTCCTCATACCCTTCGACATTTTTGAAAATATCCTTTCATAATTCTTGAATAGTTTAATTGTCCTTCAAATTTCTTGAAATAATCCTTCAAATTTCTTGAATGGTCCACTTTCCCTTTAGACTTTTTGAAAATCACCCTTTGGCTTTCTTGATTGGTCCACTTGCCCTTCGGACTTTCTAAAATGTACCATTCAATAACTTTGCAAGTGACCACACACCCTTCTGACTTTTTGAAAACATCCCTTCAACATTTTGTTCAGGATAATTTTCCCAATGAGGAGTTAACAATTCTTTTGAAAAAATTCTCCAAGACCATTTTGGGTTCTCCAGACTACATGACTTATAAGATTGAAAGAAATAAAGTCATTCTAAAACCTTGATTCACTCATCTAGACCAATTTGGTATCTTCAACCTACTTAACTTATAAAAATGAAATAAGTTAAGTCACTTAGCAACCCTGATCCACCTATCTAGATCAATTTGGGTTCTTCAACCTACCTAACTTATAAAAATGAAACAAGTTAAGTTACTTTGCAACCCCAATCCACTCATCTAGATCAATTTGAGTTCTTCAACCTACTTAACTTATAAAAATGAAATAAGTTAAGTTGTTTCATAAACCCAACCTACACACCAAGACCAAATCGGGTTCTTTGAGCTGCTTAACTTATGAATTTGAACAAATAAATTCAATCTAGAAACTTGATTAACACCACAAGACCAATTTAGGTTTTCAAATGTTAGTTACTTATTACTTACGAAATAAGTAAAACTAGTGGAGGTTCACAAACCTGATTTGCACTACAAGATCCATTTAATTTTTTAAAGGCTATTTACTTATTACTTATGAAATAAATAAAATTAATTGAAGTTTACAAGCTTGATTTGCACTGCAAGTGACTTTTGCAAGACTTAATTTATGACTTATACAAAATCCATAGATCTAAAACCTTCTACAAAACCACTAAGATATTATCATTAATGATTTCATTTTTGACATCCATGACAACCTATGATACTGGAGCACTGAATTCATTTTTGACATCCATGACAACCTTCTTCACTAGACTTCTTGACATCAAATCATCTCAAATTGCCAACAGTTTTTGTTGTCACTTGAAGTTGCACCATTTGGAGAAGTGGTTTCAAGGTTTCTCACTTCAACTGATATAATGGAAACACTCTTTAGGTTGTGGGTGACATTATGTGAGGATTGAATCTATAGAGAGAGATAATTCCCCTAGTAAATCACCTAAAACTAAACACTACAAGTACTCTGATTGTTATAAGGAAAAGGGTAAGAGAGAAAACATAAACATGAAAAAAAAAGGTGATGCACCAAAATGTTGGTCTCCTCAACTTGCCATAAATGCACAATGAAATGGATTAAAACTGAAATATGATTATAAAACTCAAAAAATAGATCTCCTCACATAATTATTTCAATATAGAGGTTGTAGTTAATGCATCAATAAAGAGGGATAATCAAGAGGTCTGAAAGAAGAAACAGATGAAGGTTTCCACACATAGATTTTTGAAAAACTACTTGACACACACCATATGACCTGTAAGAAGACTACCATATTTTCAAAGAGGTAAGAATGAAGATGAAAAATGAGAGGAATCTTAATACACCATCACAAACATTCATCAAAAAATCTATTAGAACATACACAAGATGCAAACTTGAGAAGGCAAAAATTAGCTTTATTCTTCATTCCAAGGCATTGAACAAGTATGAGGCTTCAAATCCAACATTTTACATTATGAAATTTCAAGAGAGGAGACATAATTTTATTTAAATACATAAGGAAAGAGAGAGATAAGATATAAATTCCAAGTGGAGGAGAAATGTGCCATATTCACTATTCATGAATAGTGTCCATATGTGAAGGTGCTTATCCATGGTTAAAAGGTGGATATTTGATTCATACATGATAAATCACTTATATGTGATTCCATATTTTTTCCCCCACTCGCACATGTTTGAGCCCAAGCACATGATAACTTATTGTTTTCTTTCAAAGATTCCAAGACAAATTAAAATCAACTTTTGACTTATACAAGAAAATCATGGAGCTGCCCAAAAATAGGACCCCACTCTTATCATGTCATCTTTTTTTAATAAAATATTCCATGTGGACTATGCCACATCACTCAAAATCCACCTCACCACTATTCCATATCATAACTATGCAACATCAACATGCACAATCACTATGAATAGTAACCATGAATAGTGTTTGTTGAATAATAATATCACTCCCAATGGTAAGTAGTGTGTCATATCATAATGATTTATAAAACCATGCAACCATGATACAACCAAATGGTGACTAGAAATAGCTAACATAATTTCTGAACTCTACAAAAAAAATTGCCTACTAAGCAAGGACCAGTAGCTTTATGCAAACCATTGGGCATGAAGTCATGGAAATCATCACCAAATCTGATTTGAATTGATAAACATTATTTTACCTATTTTTACACAATATTTCACCATATATATGTTGTTCAATCCTTATTTATATTGATTGAAACATTGGATTACCTCTACGTCTGTGTGTTACCTATATCAGAGGTAAACCTCTAGGTTTAAAGGGCTAGCTCCCTAGATTAGTCTTTTATAACTTATCACCTACACTACTTATTTGATTGGATGAAAATAGATATAAATCAACATGAAAATAACCTATTATAACAATGTGATACACCAAATTAATATCCACTAAACTACCATGGCCTTCACTATGAAAGATTGTTCACAAGTTTGGCTTCAAACTTCTAGGTTACTCCAACATAAGTATTTAAAACATGAAGGTGATATGTACTTCACTTATCAATGTGAATGGAAAAAATTTATAATACTAGACACTAATGCAACTCCTTACACTTAGATATAGACAAGGACACTGACTACACTCCATGTGATCTGTTAGAGAGTGAAATGCTTGCACACAACATGAGAAAGTAAGATAAATGCAAGGATAGGTGATTATCACTTATCATTCAGCTTTGCACTACTCCACACATTTATATAAGAAATTTTATAATAAAAACCAGCTTCAAATCTTTATTCAAAGGCAAACATCAATATTCAAACCAGCAAGGCTTTGCCATACTAGACATGGATTTGATTACAAGTGCCAAAATGGCTTGCATTTATAAAGCATAGGAGAAGAGAGAAGAAGAGAAATGAAAAGGTCACAAATACAACTGTAAAACTATGAGAAATAATTACATTAAAATATAATTAAGTAGAAAATGAGTCTAAAATTTTTTACGGACAAGTGTCCACTAGAAGTTCGTCATTCTCCTTAAAGTTGACATAGAGACATCAAATAGCCTTATTGAAATTGCCCTCATGATGAAGCATCACTTGACTATCATAAACCACCTTATGAATCCTTTAACACATATTCTCTATCATGGGAGGTTGGAAACAAGATGTGATAGTCATTATCTACCTTTCTAACTAATAGCCTTCCTCTTAACAATTATGTTCACTATTTGCAATCACTTACTATCCCTCCTAGCTTCAATATTCACATTTATCATCAAGGTGATTGATAATTGATCAAGTAAATATATGGAATAGGTGTTAGGACACCTTTTTAAAGCTCCTTTATCTTCTACTCCATCAGTTAGACCTTAAAAAGATCCACTATCAGACCTCTCATCTTCTCACTAGGTAGTCACTTATTTTTTCACTATTTATCCAAGACTGCCTATGTTGAATGGGTTAACAAATAGGTTTCCACACTTATCTTAGGTGAGAGGTGAATATATGGAGTTATAAAAATTTCCTATAGATATCCCTTAATGACTTTCATCCACTAATTCTCCTATTTACTTGCAAAACATAACAAAACCTGCAAGAAACTTAGATTTTAGCCTGTCTATACAAGTGATGGTACAAATATAATAGATGTCATGGATCTTGGGTGAGTGTTATATAGTTTCAATTAATTATCATGTCTATTTTAATCCTCCTAAATGCATCTCCATTCATCTTTCCCCATCAGGTCTAAACCAAAGTTTTAGGAGGATTTTGACTTGTTTTGGTTCTTAGTGATAGTTCATAAAATCTAGACGTTCAATCTCAAAACCAATTCCACAAATTTATATTTCATGACCCTCCTCAACTAATCCTAGATCATTGAGGCACCATGAAAAGTGTCTGTAGAGGTATGGGCATTTAAAAATGGCCTCTTGAGATTTTGACTACATTTTAGGTATCCCTAAGAGAGGTTTAGGCTCTATGTAAATACCTAAAAATAAATGGTTATAACTCATTTTAAAATCTCCCCTAGAATTTATTACTTGATTTTAAAGGATCATGTGGTCATCTAGATGAATTTAGGCACTTGTAGAGCTTAGGTCTAGTTCTAGGCTTAATAGGCCTAAACTATATTTGATTGTATATGACCACCTCTAAGTGGTTTCCAAATATTTTAGGTAATAATCAACTTATTTTTTCATCCAAATAAATATTATACCTCATCCTATAGTCATCCAAGGCTCTCTCATCCATCTTCTTTTCCATTCACACATTAGGCCTACAAACTGCATGGTTCTAAAGTACCCTCTATTTGAGACAAAATAGGAGATACTTCCCTTATTTATTTGGCTCAACTAAAGGCATGATGAGATTTATTATGTCATGAGGACCTTCTATACCAAGTTTCAAATCTTGGGCATACATTTAGAGCCCCCAAATGTTTCAAACCCTTAATACTAGTTCCCTGAAATAGTGACTGTGTAGGGTTTTTGGGTGGGTCTAAGAACTCTAAATTATGGTTATCACTATTCTTCCTTGCCCTTGAAGATCACCTAGAAGTATTATGACACCACTCTGAGGATGGAATATATGTGATCAATTTAACCTATGTCTCAATCTATCAACCAAACCTGCATTTTTTGTTATCATGAGACTAGTCTATGTATGGTCTAAACTGTAGATGTTCATTAGGAACATCAAGGGATGTCTATAGGTGTGTATTAGTGTCTGAGCATTGTATTTTCATGTTTTGGTTCCATCTCAGATCACTAAGGCCATTCCATCTAAAGTTACTTTCATAAACCAAAGTGTATCCTTTATTGGTTTAGACTAGTCCATGCTCTAGGTCTAAATTATAGGTATCCATACTTAGGGAAACCAAATATTTATTGTAGGTATAGATTCCTTCCTTGATCACTATGTTTCCATGTTTTTTATTACTCTTGGGGTCATTAGGTTCACCTCACAAATTGAATGGACTTATTTAGACTTTGGAACCATGCATCATTCCTTGTCATCAATGCCATAGGTGTTATTTACAAGTTATAGGTTCATTTTCACTATTCGCATTGTATTTCACTGCATATCTTCAATATAAGCTTGGATGGTTTGAAAGTTCATTTACCATCACTCTCTCTTAACCATACACTTTCTCTTTGTGATCAAGTGATATCACTAGGCCTACTACACAAGAAGGAAAACATTAGTCTTATCTATACCTCACAAATATTCACCAAAAGATAGCATTGTGTTGAACAAAGTCTCATTTCAAAGAAGTTAAGGTAACATATCCACCAAGCAAATTTTATAACCCTACAACTCTATGAATGTCAATGAAGAGTCTGAGTGTGGATTTGATTGTGTTTTAACATTTCTATGCTTTCAAACCAACCTCAAATTTTGTAAATCTCCAACATGAATTTCACATCTTTAACAAACACTATTTGAACATTCTCACATAGTCCTGTAGGTAACTGTTTCAAGACTTCTTGACTATGCTTATGTCTTAGGCCTCGTAATCCACCAATGGAAATCTTGAATAAAAAATTCCAATGGATAAACCCATGACCATTCTCTAAAGGTAGAATCCTAGGGGTACCATATTTATCTAGAAGCCACTAACAGAAGAACAAAACACTATAATTGATGAAACAATGTTCTACAGACCAATGGTGTTCATTCCTAGCACAAGGAGAAAGGTCTTCCTAATACTTTTACATTCACACATGCCAAACCAACTAATAACAACATGAAAATGATGTAAATTCTTTTCCAACCTTCATACATCAATTGGTTCACACAATCCAATGTAAAATATAAGAAAAATTGAAGTGTTAGGGTTATGCAAGAAATTTGGAGTCACTAACATTCTTGGTGATGGTTCATGAAGCAAATACCACCACTCCTAAAACTATGGCCATGGAATAGAATATAAAATAGACTAATACCACCTACTAAGTTCACTCACTTGAACTCTCCTCATCTTGTCTATATTGATTCAAGACTAATTGACCTTGTAGACTTGCCCAAGAGAGCAATGAGAGAGAGAAGTCAATTTTTGGAAGTTTTGGACCTATAGAATATTTTCAAGCTTGAAAATAGCTTATGGTTATCTGAATAGACTCTCTTAAATTCATACCACATGCCATAACTATTATATAGGTTGTATAATTTCCTAAAACCACCTGAAACTCCTTGATCCTCTTGGATAGACATTGAACCTACAAAATTTAGTCTCAAAACTATTATATCTGACATATTCTAACATGTGGGATGTTATAATACCTCTTAATACCTTTTTTTCCATGGTAAATTGTAAAATTTCATTTTGATGACTAAAAAGTGACATAAAATGACTTGGGACAAACTGTACAAATGTGACAAGGATGAAAACATAATGTTAGACCTCATTAATGACCATGGTACACATTTTCCAACCTAGGATTCCCTATGAAAAATTTGAGCCATATAGTGGGTTAACCTAATTTTACTTGGGTTCAAATTATTCAATAGTACCCTCCTCATACAAAACTAAAATTAGACAATGCATCCTCATAGAAACAATAATACATGTGCAAGAGCACTTAGGGAATTAAAAATTACTACAATTACAACCAAACATATACACATAAGCACTTGGAGGAAATAAGAAAAAACAACTATAAATGTGAATATATCACATGGAGGAATTAAAAACAACTAATACTACTATTTACAAGATGACATTTCACCTCAGTCATCCTAGATCAAAATAAAAACTCTTAGAATCTTATTGACTCCATGTGAACATATCTCTATATGAATGACAAGAACCCATGAAATATTATACTTGGAATAGAAAAAATGACTTACCAAGCTTGTTTGAGGTCCTTAGGTCCTTTATTTTGGGATTATTATGAACATGGATCAGACTTTGTTCGATTGAAAGATCTAATTTCAATGACCCATTGGAACTAGAAATGGAGGTGATGATGTCTTGAGGCTTGATAACAACCTAAAATTCTTCAACAAGATTGTGGTTTTGATTCCAAGTGTATTCAAAACCTTATTCATTCACATTAAACTTGTCATACATTTTTTCAACTACAACATCACATTCATCATGCCTAACAAAATCTGGAACAATGTTATCTTCTTCATACAATAAATAATTTCTTGAAGCAACCTTTTCAAGAAACTTGTTAAAATAAACTTTTTGAAGTTCATAAACCTCTTCATGAAGATTATAAGTTTCCAAACCTATCTCCTCTATGATTTAATAAGAATCAAATTCATGGTGTTCAACCCCCCTTTCATCAATAAAAATATTAGGAATACCTTCAAGAAGAGTGGTTGGGTCTCCATCACTTGGATGTTCCTCATCATCAAGTATAGTCCAATTTACATTGGACATGTTTGGCATGTAAGACTCTATACGAATTCTAGAAATAGGTTTTAAATTTATAATAACCTTAGTACCATACCTTGTTTTTAAAAACAAATAGGACCAATCTGAAGAAAGGTACCTCTAATCTATGTTGTGAAGACTCTTGACAAGCACAATGCAAAATAAAGTGTCAAATCAATTACCACAACATCTTGAAGAATAGAAAGGCTTGTTCAAGTGTGAAAAATTAACTCAAAAAATTTTATCACTCCCACTATCTTGGTAGATATCCTATCTATTTTTAACACTCCTTTTGCATTTGGCTTATATTTCAAACCAAGCTTATCTGTTATCTACTTTAGCATAATTGTGTTAATAGCCCACTATCAACTATACAATTACTCACTATATTATTTCCAATGATAAAATAGAGGTATAAAGAAGGTATTTTAAAATATTTACTTTGTTAAACTTCAGCCTTGATTGGTTGTACCTTATCTTTAAGGGTTGCACTTCTTGTTTAACAGGTTGTCCAGAATTGATGAGAACCACACCCTCCTTCCTTATTGGTCCAGCAAAGATATGGAGATTAGAGAGATATTTTTTGAGAAAATATTTTTGTCCCAAAATGGATAAATTATCCCACATTGATATGCTCACATGTGCCTTCTTTATTTGGTCTTTAATTTCTAGAGAAGAACCACTAACCCTTGGTTGCCCCTTTGGAACAACAATGCTCTCTTGACTAGGAGAAATTTGAGACACTACACTGCCTCCAAAACTATATTTTTTATAATTTTCATACACTTTTTGGGATTCAAGAGATGCATTAATCCTTTTATAAAATTAAGAAGACAAATCAGGAGTTTGTGTTGCCTCTTTTGCATCATCTATTTCACTCCACTTAGCTCTAGTGATCATTTCTACTTTATATACATTCATTTATTGATCCATGGTAGAATGGTATCCCTCTTTCAAATTCACAAATGTGGAATCAACATACCTTTGACCCTCATTTATCTCTCTTTTCGATAGAATTTTAGATTGTGACAATTAAGGCATCACCATACCTTACACACCTAGAGCTTGATTCAACACTCCATTTGGGAAAGAAGCTTGACTATGGGGTTGATTACATGGAGTGCACCATTATTTATATTTCATGAGGTTATTTTGGATAGGGATAATATATTTTAAATAGGATGGATTATTTGGATCAACAGTGGTATATGGCCTAGCTTGTGCAATGGCTCCTTGTCCTTGGTAGGGAGGTCTAGATTGATTATCGATAAGGAGGTTGATATGATCTAATATGCTGATCTAATTACCTTTTCATGGATACCATCACATTCCCAAATTATTTAAAAAGACTCTTTATTTCACTTAGATCACTATATTGGTTGGGAGGAGTTGTAACTTGATCAGATGGAGTTGGAATTGGGGCTAGTGTGGGCAAAACAAGAGGTATGGAAGGAGTAGTGGGCTGAAATTCTAGGAATAAATGCATAAGAGTCCTTGGATCATTCTTACCAACTTGGATGAGATAATTTTCATCCCTTATTTCCATTTCATATGCATCATGTAATTTATTTCCTCCCATTGATTGTATCATGATTGATACATCACTATTCAAGGCCTTCAAGTAGTGCAAGAATGCATAGCTCATAGTAGACTTGACCATGGCTAGGATCCTATCCAAATTCTTTTGAAATATATAGTTTAAATCAACCATGAATTCTTGGAGAGCTCTCTTTATACTATTTAACTACTCCACAAGTGATAAATGGTCACTTCTATCTTCAAAATGCTTGCATAATTATTCCCAATTCATCCCAACTATGGATTTGATTTGGTATTAAACCCCTACACCATTGTATGGATTTACCTTTCAATGAGGAAGCAAGGAGTTTAATATCCATATTATCTTCAACAATATTATGGGCAGTACATATGCTAGAAATATCTTGTATATGTTCAACAAGGGTGGTGGAATTCTCTCAAGTGAAATATGGGATGCTTTTAGGGGAATAAATGGGTATGTCATCATATTAAACAAGTTTGAGGGGACTAACACCATTAAAGGGAATAAAAATCTGATTTCTTGGAATAGCTATGAATGGATTAGGGGTTAGCCTTCTTCTTGATTGAGGAAACCTACCAAAGGGAGGTGTAGAATGGGACCTTGCAGAAACTAATATTGAACCTCTAGTTATTCTAACATGAGACTTGGATAATCTAATTCTTCTTGAATGAGATAAATATAATTCAACAAACTAAAAATTACCTTCTGAAGAAGCTCTTATCTTCCCTAGCATGAAAATATTAGGTTGATCTGGAACCACAAAGCTATGGAGTCACTAGGTTCTTATAGAAATGTATTTAATGTTTCAACTTGATAAGAATAACACCAAATTATTAGCTGAAAATTATTCAAAACTCTACACTCAATTGAGGTGATATTCCCACCAGGCATGCCAGAAACTATTGTCACTTGAAGTTTCACCCTTTGGAGAAGTGGTTTTCATGCTTCTCCCTTCAACTGACATAATGGAAACACTCCTCAGGTTGTGGGTGACCTTATGTGAGGAGTGAATATTTAGAGAGGGCTGGTTCCCCTGGTAAATAACCAAAAATTCAACACTACAACTACTCCAATTTTTGCAAGGAAAAGGGTAAGAGAGAAAACTTAAACCTGAAAAAAAAAGGTGATGCACCAAAATTTTGGTCTCCTCAACTTGCCATGGATGCACACTAAAATGGATTAAAACTAAAATATGATTACATAGCTCAAAAATATCTCTCCTCACATAATTATTTCAACATGTAGGTTGTAGTTATTTCATCAATCAAGAGGGATACTCAAGAGGTCTAAAAGGAGACATAGATGAAGGTTTTCCACACCTAGATTTTAGCAAAACTATTTGACACACACCATATGACCTGAAAAAAGACTACCATATTTTTAAAGAGGTAAAAATGAAGAGTAAAAATGAGAGGAATGTTAAGATACCATCACAAACATTTACCTAACAATCCATTATAACACACACAAGATGTAAACTTGAGAGGGCAAAAAGCAGCTTTATTCTTCATTTAAAGGCATTGAACAAGTATGAGGCTTCAAAGCCAAAGATTTCTATTATGAATTTTCAAAAGAGGAGACATATTTTTATATAAATACATAAGGAAAGAGAGATATAAGATATAAATTCCAAGTGGAGGAGAAATGCTCCATATTCACTATTCATAATAGTGTCCATATGTGAAGGTGCTTGTCCATGGTTAAAATGTGGATTTTTGATTTGGACATGATCAATCACTTGCATGTGATTCCATATTTTTTCCCCCACTCTCACATGTGTGATCCCAAGCACATGATAAATTCTTGTTTTCTTTCAAAGATTCCAAGACAAATTGAAATCAACATTTGACTTATGCAAGAAAATCATGGAGCCACCCAAAAATGGTGCCCTACTCTTGTCATGTCATCTTTTCTTCATAAAATATTCCATGTGGGCCATGTCACATCACTCAAAATCAACCTCACCACTATGCCACATCACTCAAAATCCACCTCACCACTATGCCACATCACCATGCACAGTCACTATGAATAGTAACCATGAATAGTGTCTATGTGAATAGTGATTTTTTAATAGTATTTGATGAATAGTAATCGCACTAACAATAGTAAGTAGTGTGTTATCTCATGATGATCCAAAAAACCCTAAAACCATGCTACAACCAAATGGTGACTAGAAATAGTTAATAGTTTCAATGTATGGCAAGGATATGGAAAGTATAGAACTAGGGTGATTGTGATTTTAGAAAAAGACTCATTGCTATTAAGTTTTTATGTAAATATGTTAGTTTGTGGTATAAAATTATTTGTCGTAACATCACTTATCTTTTTCTTCAAAAAAATGTAAGTGTATCTTATCTTGATTCATAAACTTATTGAGCCTAATTAGTTTCAACATGTATGTGAATAATTGTATCTATATTGTATCCCTAAATTCATGTACATGAAAAAAAAATTATCCATAAATTTTTAATGATTATTCATTTATTTTATTTTTTCTTTGTTGATCATACCTTGCTAGAAATACGTATAAAATTGTATCCCTAAATTTATGTAGGTGAATAAATTTGTATCCTTAAATTTATAATTATTATTCATTTATTTTATTTCTTATTATTGATCATACCAAGCTATAAATGTGTATAAAAAATAGATATAAGTTAATACTCTTGTGGATTGTTCATAGGTTGTTGAAAGAAGAATTTAGAACATAATTTTTTGATATAAGATTAAAGTTCATTTCTTCTTACTGAACCAATTATAGGTTTGAGAATTAGTGGTTTGATATTATTATATCCCTTATATAAAGGCCAACATATTTTAAGATAAATATGGAGATGAAGTTGTGAACTTTGGCATAAGTCTTATGATGATCCTTGCTTGTTTACACTTTTTTAGTTTGGAGATAAAGTTGTGAACTTTGGTGGAAATCTTATGATGATCCTTGCTTATTTACACTCTTTTAATAAATTAAAAGTGTTGATTAGAAAAGGGGTTATCAATAATTTAATACTATCTATGTTAAACACTATAAATGTCTTACCATTATTGACTTTCTTAAGACATTAATGTCCTATGGAAATAATTAGCTTAATAAGCTCTAATATTAAGCAAAATCTAAGTGGTACCTATAGGCATCCAATTTCTACCACTATCGTGTCAAAATTTTAAGTCAAAAATATTATGCCCTAATACACGTGTATTCATGCACATGCATGTGTACACACGCACATGCACATACACACATGCATGTGCATGCGCACGCGCGCGCACACACACACACACACACGCCATTTTCAAAAATAATTCAAATAGGGACCCATTATTAACTGGACATTATTATTCAAGGTTTTCCAAACCAGAAGTCTATGACATAGATTTTTAAAGTGAAAACTTAAATAATTTATCAGATGCTAAAATAAATTTGTTTGCCTCTCTTGATCCCTATTGTTTGCTTGATTTAATCAAACAAAATTTAATTCAATGTTTGTAGAGTGTCTCAAGCTTTGGAGGAATCAAATTTGTGTATAATCCATGCTAATAAATTTACTTTTTGCCTTTGATTTTAACTTATTCTTATGTATGCTCAATATATGATTTAATGGATAACTGAGCCGACATATTTCACTTTTAGTTGGGTTTTTTTCTATGTTATGTCTTGAGTAAATTATTTCATGCTTAGGTGTCTCCTAGGACCTCCCAAAGCTCATTTTATCTTGGTACGTGGCATCAATTCACTAACTCAAAGCCTAAGTATGAAATGTAAGTCATTTGGTGGTGACATTAGTACAATCCTTTATATAGATAGTATCAAGAAATTGAAGTAGTGATATCCATCCATATATCATCATCCTATTATCTAGAGGTGATGTCAACATGGACCTTTATACAGATAGTCTCAAGTAAGCAGATCAATGAGAACCATCCATGTGTCATCATCCAACTAACCCATGACCAAATGGATAAAGCACGCTAGCTATAGCTTAACTAGTAATGAAATAGTGACACATAGACATGTGTTCTCTAGAGCGATGTAAGCAATCAATGAATACATAAAAACCAATACTGACAGAGAAAAAAAGAGACATTTGTCATATTAAGATGACTAAGCACCTAGAATAATTTAGAAGGAGCCATATGGTATTAAAAGCCTCAGAAGTTGGTATTATGAAATTCAAATACAAATAATAAATAGGGAAAAGAGTGAATTTCATTATTGCACTTAATTAGCATGAAATAAATAATTAATGCATTCAATTCTCAAATCCAATGCAAATAAATCAATATATTTTGAATTTTTTTTCCAATCTAATTACATTTCCTCCAAACTATCAAGAGTATTCTGAATTATGACCTCAAGTGTAGATTGTGAATCCATAACTCATTGCAACTAGGAATTTACAAACTTTTCACAGAGTAAATAATATTCATATAGCATCAATGGGTTCCTCATCTCACATCCTAATCCCCTTTGTATACTCAATTCCAAGACCAATCAAACACATAGTTACAACATTTGATTAAGTGGCATTAAACCATGAGTTTAAACACTACTCTGCCTTTTGGGATATGGTCGATGCAATCAAAACATACAAGGATGAGGACCAACTATCTATTTTCACATGAAAATACAAGGATATCCTCCTAGCCATCAAATCAGTTGGTCTTGATAACATATTAACTAAACTAGAGGTAATTCCCTAGATTGACCTCCTATTTGATCTATTTATGAATGGCAAAGTTATTGTAAAGATATTACACTTTAGGCTTGGAAAGACACCAATTGTATACATTAGTGTAAACTCTTTTGAGAGGTATTATAGGTTACCCTTCCCATACATGTCATATACATAAGATATGGTGAATTCATGGATTTATAAAAATAACATCAGTAATAAATTGTAAGAGTGGGCCAACAACCCAAGAAACTTTAAAGTTTAGGGCCCTACCTTGACTATCCCCATTTCAATCTTTAGACTAGGGATGAGAATCACCATGGATCTACTAAATAGGATATATGGTATTTAAACCATGACTCATGTCAATTAGGTATGGGTCCCTTTTCTAGATATGATTTTGAATTTCATCAAAATCATTGCATTAGGGGAGATCATCAGCTCTAATCTGATTTTGAAACTCACAAATTCTAGAAGTTCCTAGATGGGAATTTTTACATGATGTCTTACGTGGTAGACATGGTGAATATAAAGGTGCATTCATATTATGATCAACCCTAAAAACCATCTTCAAACTACCTAGAAAATAGGATATGTGATGAGTTAAATGTCCTTCATGTACACAGATTCAAGAAGAACATGAAAACACTAACAAAGACCTTCTATCCCATAGTGTATAATTTATGGGAAGAACATGCCCATGATTTTAGACCCCATAAAGAAAACTTTATGAAATATGGGTGATTAATGGTTATACTCTAAGTGCCTAGTAATAAAAATTTAAGGAACAAAGTCACATCCCTTATACTTATCAAGCATTGTACCTAATAAAGTATCTAAAAAAGATATTGTTACCCAACTGGCAAATAGTGTTTATGTTAACTTGAAGAATGCTAAGCAAGCAATCATCTATACAACTCCTCTTAGAATCGATGGGATACAATACATAAGATGGGAGCATCTTCAATTGGATGGAAATATTAGGGAAAATTATGGGTTCAAACTGGCACCTTTTAGACAGTAGGACCCAAGAAATAACGTAAGAGAACACATTAGAAAATATGAAATAAAGGTAAGGATTAACTATGGGCACCAGTCTTATGACCATGATGACAAATTTATGAATGTTAAAGATAATTTTTAAGTGGAAATAAATATGTGTAGGGATAGCATGTCTATGATTATATCACAAAGGATCTCATATGATCCTACCATCACCAAATAGGATGCCAGGAGAATAGAGAAGCAGAAATGGGTTTCCAAACCTATCCATGGACCCCCTCCTCAGGTAGAATAAGAAATACAAGAAAAAGTTGGCCCATCTTGGGAATATTATCTTAGATAATGGGATTCAACACCTCAAATCTCCCCCATACACACAACTATTGTTTCTTTACCATAGTACATCAAAGTGGAACCTCAATGCACAGCTGAGGAGTAAAGACCTGTAAGTCTCAGCACATTAGTTTGGATTTTCTCCATGATTATCTTACCCCCATTATCCATTTCACAAAAAGTATGCCTTCCTTTCTATCTCAATGTCATATTGTTTCTCCTCATTTATCTCCACCACCATTGATAGTCCCTTAATCCACTGGACTACCATCTACACCACCTATCATTCCTCTTATGGTTACTACTCCTCCATCTCCCTCATCATCTACTACCACTATAGTTCTTCCATCTCCCATTCATACTTCAACTAAGTTATCCTCTATTATTTAAAAATAAATAATGACATGCACAAGGAAACCTAAGACCCTTCATGTTTCACTTTAAATAGGTGGAAGTAGATGAGAAGTAAGTAGTTTCTCCCAAGGAAAGGAAAATGAGAAGAAACAGTGACTTGGGATTAGACCTTGTGCAGATTAATGACAGTGAAGAGGAAGATAAAATATGGGGTGATGAATAAGAATGGGTCTCAAACACTGAGATAGAAGAGATAGAATCATTTGATGAGACTACTTAGATAAAAGAAGATGATGAATGGCTAGAAGATGCAACCAGTCAAGACAGATAGAATTGTTGCAAGAACTTGAAGAAGTTAACCAAAGAGATGGTAACTCAAGGGATATTGAACTATTGTCAAATAGATAAAGATCAAATTTATACATCATAGCATAGGGTTTATCCCCACCTATACCTCTAAGCTGACCACCTCAGATCATTGTAATGGCAACTAAAGCAATTAGTACCCTAGATATATCTCTCTTGGTTGTAAGTTCCCAAAGTCCACATTTTTTAACATCTTAATGAATTATTACAACTACTAGTGATGTAGGAGATTTTTTACATTCTTTGCATTTTTTAAGCCAAATAAATTAGCTACATGCATTTGTAATGCCCATTTTGACTACCACAGCCCAGTTTTCTACTCTTGGCCCTACCACCACTATTATGACTACTAGAGGCACATAAACTATTGTAATTAACTATTTACAAAACCTATTAATCACCCAAATAACCTAGTCATTCTTTATGGAAACCAGTCCATAGTCCCCTAAGCCAAGAAAAGGGGTAGATTTTGAAAACTTGGTGTCCACATCAATTTTTACTACCCTATCTACCCCTTTAAGGATGAATACCAAATCAAAGATGCCTATTGGCCCAGTAACCTAGGTAGACTCACCCACCATATCAATCAACAAAGTAATAAGGAAGGCCAAGTATGAAATTGACACACTAGTCCATAGGTAGGTTATTAGATGGAGGAAGCTTATTCCTCATTTTCTTGCAATAGGTACATCCTCCACAAACACCATGTGACCCCCAAGATAATCCTCCTTAGCCAATCCTACAACACAAGGGAAAAAATATAAGGTAGAAAAAATAGAACAACAATTTTCACTAAACATCCCTTTGTGGATTCAACATTTTCAATAGGAAGTAGGAAGATAATATTTGGTCATAACTGAGCAGCCCACAATAAAGTTACAATTTGATAGATAGAAAAACACCTTGAGAAATATGAAGAGAAAATTTGTCATTGCTGGAGGGTAGTAGGTTGAGCTAGAATAAAGAGAAGACATATTTCTCTTTGACAAAATAAATAAAAATAAATACCTTGGACCTAGATAGAGAGGACCCATATACTTTTGAAGCTAGAACAAAGAGAAGACATATGTCTCTTTGACAAAATAAATAAAAATAAATACCTTGGACCTAGATAGATATAGGGAGGACCCCTATACTTTTGTAGATGTTGTTGGGAGACTCATGAAATAGATGTTCAGTTTTTTTATTATCTTATATAGAGGCAACCAGAGGTGAGTCCTATAAAGGCTGCCAAAGAGATAATAGACAATTTGTAGGGGATAACTAGGAAATTATTTGACACTATTGGTTTAATAAGGTCTAAAAAGGCCACCTCCCAACCCAAGTGGGGAGATATTTTTTAATTATTTAACAAAACTAAACATATTGATGTGAAGTTTCATTTTATAATCCATGTAGTAAGTAATAAAGCTTATGCCCACCTCAATTAAATAATAGCACCCAAAGCTTCTTGGGCATGGAATTATATTGATGTAAAAAGGGATAGTGTACTTGAATGGCATCAAGAGATGTAGGCTCTATTCTAATAATTTTCAAAACAAGAAAGAGAGGTTATGTCTATCCTAACTTATTTAAGAGTTACACAAATAAGCAGTCCACAGGGGCAATTGGTGCCCAAACCCATTTTTGAGAACCTCTTGAGAGCAGCACTAGATAGTTTTAGGGCAAAGATTTGAGGCACTATTTATAGAACCAGTGATTAAATAATTCAACTGGTCAATTTTTCAAGGGATAAAATTATAGGGACTAAGGCAATGCATGTAGAGGATAGATCTATATTGGGAATACATAATAAATTGATGGATGAGCTTCCTTAGTTATTCAAAAGAGCTCTGCTTGATTTTAAGACTATATATATCAACTTCCAGGCAAGTTATGCACTTTACCTATAGATGGAAGTATCGAAGCAAGCCACTTTAGTAGCAAGGGTTATGCCTACTCCATCTTAGAGTGCTTAACTTTCCAAATATACACTAGTGCAGACTCAAACTAGGACTACCTAAATCCCACTTACAGTGACTAAATCCATAACTATTTGATAGCTACTTTAGGTGTAGCTATAGTTTTAGTGTCTACTTTAGTTGTAACTCTAGTCATGTCAACTTCAACATCTACTTTAGATATGTCATAGTTTTCTTCTTTTAGCAGTGTTGCATTAGCACTTTCTAAATACACATATATTTGCATGTTCTAATTGAGATGGAACTATTAGTTCATAATTCATTTAGCTTGTTTTTATCATATTTTATATGGAGAATTCTATTTTTCACAATTATTATTTTACATGCATACTTTGCATGAGATTAGCATACAGTGTTAATTTCATATATATAGACTTCGCTTGAGAGATGAGGCCTTCCCCATCCCAAGCTTATTTATACTTGTATCCTTTTATTATGAATGGAGCATAATTTTTTCTATTAATATTAATAGGAAATTTTGATATGTTTTATGATTTTAGTCTTGATGCGCAAAATATAATTCTTCTCCAAGTTTTGGATTATGTAAGAAGATTTATCATTTAATTTTCTTAATTTTTGATTGTGCATGAGTTATCTCTTTAATATAAATTTATTCTTATTGAGCTATTGTTGATCTGAATGCCTTTTAAATATGAATTAAAATCCCCCTTGTTGATGTGTTATTATTGTCTTAAAAATGTGGTAACCTTTGATTTTATGTGTTTAAGTATATTGTATTTTAGTTCCCTTTGACTGCTAACTATGTTTCATTGTTGGTATGCTATAGTAGCATGTGTTGGGGAAAAGATCATTGAGAGGGGGGGTGAATCAGTCTTCAAAAATTTTCATTCAATTCCACTTAATCATATATGAGACATTCTAATAAGCATGTAAATCTTAGCAAGCATAAGCATCAAATCATAAGAGCATGAAACACATGAACACAACATATACATGGAAAATCCTCCAGGGCATAAAACCCACCAATGAAGAAAATGGACTATTTACTATAAGACAAAAATAAATATTTAGTGAAGTACCAACTTCACATGGAGCACCAACCCCAACTAGCTCAACACCAACTCAGCTAGGCTTTAACAAGCACCCACTTGCAAGGAGGCACCAACCCCCTAGATGACTCAGCACTAACTCAGCCACCTGATTATTTGATCACATTAAGAAACCCTTGCTTCTTATACAATGAATGATGATCTAATTCTTCATCTCTTTGCTCACTTTTGTCCCTCTCAAACTATCCTTTAACATTCTTCGTTCAACTATCCCTCTTCATGGCTTGATTAGGTATTCTGACCTTGATCCTCATATGAATAACCTCTGTTAGATATTCATAACATTTATCTGATGGTCTGCATGATCTCCTTTTACTCACCAATGATCTATATCATTCACTTATTCTCTTATACTCTCACTTAGCACCTCTAAGCATACCAAATAGGTCTAAACTACCTTACTTATATACATGTCACTTGATTGTATCCTTCTTAGTCAGATACATATTCAAATCACTTAGTTTATCCATGAATAGGTATTTGCATATTAAAATAACATTCCTTAATCATGAATCAATCAATACAATAGGTCATCCATACATTAATTAGCCCTTACTCCTCTTTTAGGCTTATGGAGACCTAATAGGCCTTCTTAACAACACGTTACCGTTTCATCTTTCTTGAATCATATCAAAACACCTCACGCAGTAGGAAAAATTCATAAACCAATCCAATAGATCTTATACAACTTTACTTTAGGTCCACAATACCTTTTAATTCCAGGTATCACTTGAACCCTTACTCAAATCATTGCATTTAAAAGGCTTATGCATATACAAAAATTTGTCTTGAAAAACTAAGGCATATACTCAATTTTTCAAAACAATCATGGTAAAAAATTACATATTTAGAAACATCATGACCTCAGGGTTATCAAAAACTTCATCTAATGTTTTAACTCAAGGAAAACAAGCTCAAATACTTATCTACAAGATGTTCACTTAGAACTGCCAACTGATTCCAAAACACATTCAAGGAAATATGAACATCTAACACATGATTGAATATCTTCAAGGGATTTCAATGTATGAATAGGATCTTATATAATTCTCATAGTAACCATAATCAATTAGAATCATCATGAGATCTAATGAAAATTATTGGTCTTACAAACCAATCTTCTGACCTTCTCTTTCACAAACTCTACTTAGCTAGATAAGCCATTTTGGATTCAATGTTTCAACCTCTTTCACTAAGTTCTAAGATTCTAAAAATCATTAATATAACATTCAAACAACATCATCATGCATTTCAATGCAACACTCTCACATGAAGACACATCAAGACACATCTTCTCACTTCTATCTAATTTCCTTACTATCTGCACCACTAGATCTATTCAGTGATTGGCCAACTTGGATCACCAACTTTACATATCTAAGATTTTGAACCTATCTATAAATATTCATGAACAAAAACTAAAAGTCTCATACTTTTATCTTCATCCACTTAGCAACTTAGACTTGATCAACTATGTCTGCTACTTCAAATCTCTAAAATACAACCACTTTCTTATAGGATCTTCTCACTTACCTGAGAAACCAATCACACCTGGAGATACCTAAGAGAGTTTATTTGACCTCCAATCACTTATCTAATCATATCAAACCATTCTAAGCTCTTTTGGAATAAGATCTTCAACATCAAGTCATAGTTAGGGTTTTATGATGGTTTAGACCATCTTCCAATCTTAACAATCATTCATAAAACTTAACTCCTCTTTCAAGAAATAAATGCTTGGAATATTGAGCTATAACCCTTCCTCATCTACCATGAACATATTAGGTTCTCATGTAGATGCTACACATGCCAATGAACACTGATAAAACCTTCTCAAGTAGATAACTCTTTATTCTATGCACTCGAGAAACCTTGAAATGCTTTTCAAGCCTTTTCTTATAAATCATGACCTAAAATTGTATGCAAATACTAAAAATAGCTTGAATCACTTTGTCAATTTTCACTTATTCACTCATGCCATATAAACTGATCATGTTACCTCATCTGGCCACCATCTCCCTTCTTACTTTCTAAGCCTTGACCTACAAGTTTTATTAAGCCTTGAATCTAACCTTCTAGTCATTATGTAGTATTCACCTTGAAAATCTCATGTGTTTCAATGTCTATTGTGTATTCTCAAGCAACCTTATGCACTCACTCTTCTTCAAAACTTCAATAGAACTTTATAACTACTTACAGATCTTTAGAGCTTGACTATATCATCTTTGGAACTACATACACAGATATTGGAGATGACCTTTTAATAATTTACAAGGTCCTCAACACCTCATGTATTAATTCAAACAACTTATCTCATGATTAAACACTATCAAGTGTTCTTCAAAGCATATATTATTTAGAGCCTCAATGCTCTTTTAAAATTTCATAAAGCTCTTCATCTTTATATATGCTTGATCGAACTTAGATTTCATAGTTTCTATTTTAGTTTCATATATGTTACAATCTTCTTCTTTAGCCTTTAGGCTTACTACCATAATCTCTATTTGGGGTTAAACTTGTTGGATGATCTCTTCATACTCCTTGGAGATGTTTCTCAAACTTTATTCAAACAATCAAATTTGCTCCTCATAGTCCTACACCAATGATTTTATTTTCTTTTTCTTCTTATTTACAAGCTTCAACTCTTATATGGCACTTACCAGCTCTGCCTCAAGATCCACTTTAGCTTCTCCTTCTTCACTATCAAATTATACTTCTTCATCTGATTCTACTTTAATCATAAGGCCTTTCTCATTTTAACAACCCTCATTATCTTATTCTATACCTATGAAAAAAGTTTTATTACTATCATATTTAGATTCATTCCCGTCATCATCATTGTTAGATGTGTCTGAATCACTTACATCTGATCAACTATCTTCTTTGGTGTAGAAATTATTCTTATTTTTGAATGGCCCTTTCCTTCATTCTTCTTGAACTCTCTCTTGTTCTTGTCAAACTTATAGGCTTTTCTATCATCTCCATCATGTTCTTCATTATGCTCATATCTGTCTTTATTAAGACACTTGGTTTCAAAGTGACCAATCTTACCATAGTTGAAATATTTAAAGGGTAACTTACCCTTGTACTTTCCTGAGCCAAACCTCAACTTCCTATCAAACATAGCTATGATTTCATCATCATCAATATCTAAACATAACTCATCTTTGTCCTTCTTGTACTTTGACTTATTTTCAACCTTGAAAGATGTTTCCTTATTGAGATGTCTTCTTTCATTTGTTCTCATCTCATAGGCAGTCAAGATGTTAGAAGCCCATCCATCTCTAGCTTGTCCAAATATTACATCTCTTCTACTGCAAACACTTTAGAATTAAACTTAAGAGTGAGTGATCTCAATATATTTTGGACAACAGTAGACTATTTCACTTATTCTCCCAATCCTCTTATAATATTGACGACTTTAGCAACCCTCAACTGGTAGGATGAAATAGTTTCATTTTCATTCATCTTTAGACTTTCAAACTATTTTATGAGTCTATAACTTGGTCATATTCACCTTGATGTCTCCTTCATATATGGTATTCAACTTATCCCATATGTATTTATCTAAAACACAATGCATTACCTTTACAATCTTTGCCTTTGATAGCCTACATAGAATGGCATTCATTGCCTCGAAGTTATTTTCACTAGAATTCTTACCTATTACATTTTTTGGTAGAATTGGAGATGAAATATAGCCATCCATAACTGAATGAAACATATTATGTCCTTTTCACATCATATATATCTTAATTCTAATATTCCATAAGGTATAGTTAGATCCATTAAACAATAGAGCCTTATTGGTAGAGAAACCACCTTGAGCTTGCTGACTAGTCATCCTTACTTCTTAGAATCTCCTTTAGGCTATCAAGCCTACTCCAAAGGACCTACTCTAATAAAAAAAATTGGAAACAAAATGAATGGGGGAGGTGAATTAATATTTTAAACAAATCATTCGACTCCATTTAATCATACATGAACCATTCTAACAAGCATGTGCATCTTATCAAGCATAAGAAGCAAATCATAAGAGCATAAAATACGTGAACACATCTTATATTTGAGAAACCTATAGGGATATAAAACCCATTAATGAATTAAATGTACCTAGGCTTTAGCAAGCACCCACTTGCAAGGAGGCACCAACCCTTAGATGACTAAACACCAACTTAGAAAACTAATTATTTGATCACATTCAAAAACCTTTATTGATTATATAATTAATGATGATCTACTCTTTTCTCTCTTCGCTCAATTTTGTCCCTCTCAATCTATCCTTCAGCTTTCTTCACTCAACTAGCCCTCTTCATGGCTTAATTAGGTCTTCTGACCTTGATCCTCATATGTATAACCTCTATTATATATCCATAACATTTATATGATGGTCTACATTATTTCCTTCTACTCAACAATGATCTATATCATTCACTTATCCTCTTCTACTCTCACTTATCATCCTCTAAGCATAACAAATAGGTCTAAATTGCCTTGCCTATATACAAGTCAATTGATCATACCCTTCTTAGTCAGATATGAATAGGTCTTTTCATATTAAAATAAATTTCTTTAATCATGAATCAATCAATATAATATGTCATCCATACATCAATTATCCCTTACTCCTCTTTTAGGCTTATGGAGACCTAATAGGCCTTCTTAACAACATGTTACCCTTTCATATTTTTTGAAGCATATCCAAACACCTCACAAGGTAGAAACAAGTCATACACCACTCCAATACACCTTATTTAACTTTATTTTAGGTCTAAAATACCTTTTAGGTCCAACTATCACTTGAACCCTTAATCAAATCACTGCATTTAAAAGGCCTACGCATATACAAAAAATATGTTTTAAACAACTGAGGCACATACTCATGTTTTCCAAACAACCATTGAAAAAAATTATATATTCAAAAAATTCATGACCTTAAGGTCATCACAAACTTTATCCAATGCTTAAACTTAGGTAAAATAGGCTCAAATACTTCTCTATAAGATGTTCACTTAGAACTACCAACTGACTCCAAAACATAGTCAAGGAAACATGAACATCTGACACGTGATTGAATATATTTAAGGGATTTCAATGTATGAAAAATATCTTACAACATCCTCAGATAAATTAAAATCAATCAGATCATGAGATCTAATGAAAACTATTGGTCTTATATACCAATCTTTTAACCTTCTCTTTCATAGACTCTACTCAGTGGGATAAGCTATTTTGGCTTCAGTGTTTCAACCTATTTCACCAACTTTAAATCTTCTAAAAAGCATGGATAGATAATTCAATACCCAAAAAACATCATTATGCATTTCAATGCATCACTCTCACATGAAAACACATCAAAAAACATCTTCTCATTTTTTATTGATTTCCTTATTGTCTGCACCACTAGATTTGTTCAACGACTGGCCAACTTGGATCACCAACTTTGCATATCTGAGATTTGGAACCTATCTAAAAATATTCATGAAAAAAAACTACAAGTATCGTACTTTTATCTTCTTCCACTTAGAAACTTTTACTCAACCAACTCTATCTACTACTTCAAATCTCTGAAAGACAAGCACTTTTTTGTAGGGTCTTCTCACTTGAGAAACCAATCACACCTAGAAACACGTAAGAGAGTTGAATTCAACCTCTAATCACTTGTATGACCATATCAAACCATTATGATCTCTTTTAGAATAAAATATTCAACATCAAGTCAAATTTAGGGTTTTATGAGGGTTTAGACCATCTTCCAATCTTAACAATCATTCATAAAACCTAGCTCCTCTTTCTAGAAACAAATGCTTGTAATATTGAGCTAGAACCCTTCCTCTTCTAACATAAATATTTTAGGTTCTCATTTAGATGCTACACATGCCAATGATAATTGAGAAAACCTTCTCAAGTAGACAACTTGTCATTCTTTACACTTGCAAAACCTTGAAATACTTTTCAAGCCTTTTCTTACAAATCATGACCTAAAACTTCATGCACATACTAAAAACAACTTGACTCACCTTTATCAATGTGCACCTACTCACTCATGCCATGTAAATTAATCATGTTACCTCATCTAGACACCATCTCTCTTCTTGATTTCTAAGCCTTGACTTAGAAGTCTTATTAAGCCTTGAATCTAACCTTCTAGCCACTCTGTAGTCTTCACCTTGAAACTATCATATGTTTCAATGTCTCTTGTGTATGCTCAATAAACCTCATACATTCACTCTTCTTCAAAACTTTAATATAAATTATTTAAATCTACTTGTATATGTTCAAATCTTACCTATAACATATTTATACATGCATACATAGATCTTCAGAGCTAACCTTTTAATAATTTTCAAGGTCCTCAACACCTCATGTAAAAAATTAAACAATCTCTCTCATGATCAAACACTGTCTAGTGTTCTTTAGAGCATTATCATCTTCATATCTCATTTAGATCATCTTTAGAATTATTTACATAGATCTTTAGAGCATACTTCTTCTTATTTAGAGCTCACTCATTTCATCATGTCACTTACAAATACCATCTCACAAGGTCTAGACTAAGCCTTACAAGATGATTTACACTTGTCATATTGACCTGTACTCATTCATGTTACTTATCAAAGATTGCACTCAAGCTGATATTAGAACATTCTTCAAACAATATTCTCTCATCACTAATATAATATAATAACAACACTCACTATGTTTTAAATAGAAATCATTCATATACATACCTCAAGGCTTACTTGACCAAGAACCTTTGACATCAATGATATTAGATTGACATCAATGAAAGAACCATGCATCTTCAAAAGAAACTTTGACATCTATGACAAAATTAAATATCAAACTTTAACACTCAATGATAATTCTCAACAATATCCTCCTTAATCAATGACAATGTTCAATTGCCTATAGTAAATATTTGTCCTTGATTCCTTTTCTAAGCTCTAACTCAAGTTATGATCTAGAAAAGTTTCATCTAGTGTGGTCCACAAGTCCCCTTTTTACACTAATTTTTCCTCTTTTCAAGTTTATTTTGAATTCCTACCCACCTTAGGTTAGAACCATCATAATTCCACCCATCTTAAGTAGATTTAGATTAATTCACATCCAACCCATCCGTGGTAAACAAATTGCCTTGCTCATCTCTATTCCATCTATAGGTTGTTTACAAAATTGATTACCTAGTAACTCATGCCTTGGAGTGAATACTTTATAGTGATCCTAAAATGTTAGCGGTTATCTCATAAAAGTTTTTGTGGTGTGCATAAAAACCACATCAACATAGTGACTTAACCTAGTGCAATGAGGAGGGCATGAATCTTCACCTCTTTTTTATTTAAAATAAATCGCTTGAGTGACTTAAGATAGCACTAGAAGGAGGGAATGAATATTTGTCTCTATTTTATTTGAAATAAATCATTTGAGTTACACTGGAAGCACCTAAAATATTAACAAGGTCAACCTTAGACACTAGCTTGTTATTCCCACCTTTGGAAATTGATATAAAAGTTAGGTCTGACAAAGGAGTGAGGATACAACCTAAGACTCAATCATTATCTCTAGGTAGATAACCCCATTTTCTATTACTTCTGATGGATTAACCCCTGGATCTAGCTCAGGATCCAACCTAGCTAACTGAATGTACCATCAATATCATTAGGGTTATCCATGATCTACCCTAAAACCCTGAGAAATATCTTCATTCACTTTCTCCCTTGAGAGGAAGGACTGTTGAAGAACATATTAAGGCCTTAAAAACTAATTTAGCAAATTTAATATAACCCATGAATATGTGGCATGCAAAATATTTCCATTCACATTATTAGATGCAGCCTATGACTGGTTTATTAATATCCTAAAAGGTTTAATCATCTCTTGGGAATAATGTTAAAACTTTTTTTGGCACAATTTCTCTAGGTCACCAGTGCAAGTGTTGTTTATCAACACTTTACAAACATGAGAAGAGATCCAAACAAGCTAATTTGAGCCTTCAATTCTAAATTACATAAGATGTATAATAGAATTGAGACTACCTACATACCCAATGAGGCCTTGGCCCTCAAGATGTAAAATAATGATCTCCACCTTATGACTATTATCTTTATATGTAGAGCTATTGGTGTTGATACACTACCTCTGGATTATGTTGAAGCTAACAACATAGATAAACAATTGAACCCCCATATGCAATATTTATCCCCACTTAGTCTTGACCCTATTTTTCTAGCTTCTAGTCCAATTCCAAATAAAAATCAAAATATTATGGCCCAAAACTAGAACCAAGTTTATAATTAGTTGCCTTTAACCCATGCTCTCCCAAACTAGCATCTTGGCTTTTTGAATAATTATGTATTTGGGTCTAACCATAGAAACCTAAATTAATCATTGATATCAATCAATACTATTATAACACAGGGTAATAATTTTGATTCCATATAAATGGAATTGGAATCAAACTAGAAGATGGTGCATAAATTAAGCAATGAGTTTTTGAACATGCATAAATACATGGGTAACACTAGAGGACAGAATACTAATCAGAGCTTCAAATTCTAGAGGTACAACAAGCCTTTCAATAGGTTTGGGAACAAGACAAATTAGCATCTAGCTAATATGATTCTAAAGATCAACATCATGGAAGTATCCCTTCCAAATTGGTTATGAGTTCATAACACTGCACAACATGGTGAGCTAGATTGCATTGATTTTTACATATTCTTTTAGATTTTTTAGAAAGATATGGATAAGCAAGAAGGTTATGCACACAAATAAAACCATCTTCCTTTATTTATTCAGAACATTCTAGTATAGCAATGATCTTCAAAACCTATTATCTCTCATTTCCATAAGAAGATGATAATGAATCAAAGGATAATATAGATGAGATCCATGTATTCCAGTAGTTCTATAGGAATAATTATAATTTGAGTAATCAGCCTATTACTAATTCAACACCTATGAATAATAATAATACTACTCTATATTCTTGAGACAATAATAATCCACCTCCCCCTAAGAGGGATGAGCAATTATAAAATGTAGAACTATAAGGAAAATATAGATACAATAATGTTGAGGACATGAATAAGATCAAAGCCAACATCACCCTGCATGAACTGGCCCTGGTCATTTAACAAATGGAGTTATTGCTCAAATCCCTAATCAGTAGATCCTCTACATCAAAAAAATTTAAATCTATCCATGCAAATGTGATGGTATTTTAAGATAAATCTAAAGCACCATCATTTTTTCTAAAAATAACATGCACAATTGTTTGGTTGACTCAACTACCTCACCCAATGTGATGCAAACATTTGTATGCATTAAGCTGGGTTTGACTCTTAATAAGTCAAAGAGTATGGTCCTATAATTGGATAAATCTTGTCCCATACATTAAAGAATTAAAAAACATTTTCATTCAGTTGGCATCTAAACCACATGTACATTAGACTATATGTAATAAAAAATGTATCATGTTTATAAATCAACTTTGGCTCAAAGAATATAGAGCATACTTACACTTCTAATTGGGAATACATTTCTTAAGAAATAGAATGACTAATATAGGGATCCATTAGACCTGATTAGGGGATCACTTATCATAATACACCATGCTAAGAAGGGTTCCAAAGCCTACAGTCTAACACAATCACGTAACAACCCTAAAAGAGTCCTAGGTTTAATGTTCACTCTATTCTAATAAACAAGAAAGTAAATATAATCTAGTGCTTACCAAATCTTGTGGCACAAATTGAGGGTTAGAAAAAAAAACTAAACTAAACATGCATAGAATACATATACTCGCATCAATGTATATGAAATCCTAATGCATGGAAGAAAGAAGCACAACTACATTATCTATCTACTCTTGCAAAAGAGAAATAAAGTTAGGAATACTTACCTTTGAATATGAACCCATCGAGCCTCAATCTCTCCCTTGAAAAAGTTTTTTCACAAGATATTGTTGTGGTATGTAAGGATAACAAAGATAAATGATCTCTAGGATACACAACCTATCTATGCATCCAAAAGACTTCTCCACAAGATAAGATTGGTATCTCCAAAGAAAGTATGGAACCCTAAGATTTATTCCTCAAGTAGAATGGTCAATAAGAATATGTTCATTCACACTTATTCTTCTTCACTTTCTTCTTACAAATGGCTGGAAATAAACTTGTATATATATGCAAATCTTACCCTAAATCCTTCCAAATATGTCAGTTGTATAGGGTTAACCCAGTCAACCCTGTATGTTTTCAAGAGATAAATCACTAGGTCCTGAGTTAGGCCAACTGAGGGGATAACAAATCCCCTAATGAAAAATACCACAAAATAGTATAGGTTTGACCTAGTCAACCTTGTAAAATAATTATAGGCTAAAAATTATACAGGGTTGACCCAGTCGACCTAGTATAGTCAATTAGTATAATCATCAAATCTCTAGTTGTGAGATGGAATGTCTAGGAAGTTGGTTATACCATTCAAGTACATCACCGACAAATGTTTTATCTAAGAGATTTGTGGTAGAAAATGTGTTAGTTTGGACCCATTCTTTATAGAGATTACCAAAAGACTTAATAAAGATAGTAGGGTCCTTAATCCAATTATATGTGATAGTTGGAGAAATGTTTTCAATATCTATGGATGTAATGAATGAGGCTAAAGGTTCATTTTGAATATGTTAAAACATTTTGTTATATATTGTAGGTTGAGTTATGATATTCCCATTGGAATCTCTAAGCGGGGGAGAGGCAAAATTTTGATTTGGTTGAGACATGATGACTTGAGGTGGTTAACTAATCATTTTGCATAAATGTTGTTGCATGTTCATCAATTGAGAGGTGTTAGTTATTTGCATGATGTTAATTTTATATATGACTTGTTCAAGAATTGAGTTGTATCAATAGGTGGATTGGTGTTTGTAATAGGGGTATTAATGTTGATAGGAAGAGGATTATTAGTGTTGGTAGGAAGAGGATTATTTATAGGTGGAGGATTCCCAACATTGGTATTGAAAAGAGGATTATGATGAATGATCTCAACTATATTACATTATGTAGTGATTGGTTTTGGTTTAGGAGAAGAAGGAATAAATTGGATAGTTTCATCTAAAGTAATAAAATAAGTGAGGTTATTATCCAAATCTTTAATTATGCAATTTTCTTGACTAAAGGAAGGCTGGATAGATGTCATCGTGATGAGATAAGACTAGATAACCACATAATATAAAATAATAAGTGACAAAAAACTATACAAGGTCGACTAGCTCGACCTATCATAGAAAATAGGGCCTATAAATAGTACAAGGTCAATTGGGTTGACCAAATATAGTGAACAAAAATTGGAAAAATATACAAGGTCAACTAGGTCAACCTAGTATAGTAGATAGGGAAAATTAGAAAGCCTAAAATATATTTATGAAATGAAACAAGATAAATTTTACAAGTAATTTGAGAATAAATAACATAAAGGAAACAAAAAATCAATTGGATCAACACTGGATAATCCAATTAAAGCACACAACACAAAACTTTACACTAACACTAGCTAATACAAGTTTTTACGATACACAATATAATTGATCAAAGAGAAAGCAATCAACTTGGAAAGTAAAGAGCTAACTAATTGGTCAACCTAAATGCTAATTAGATTATTATGATATGATTTTAAATGTGATGGGAAATTTTCTATAAACAAGGAACTAGAATAGCAATCTAAGGATGGTTTCAGGTGGTTTGGGTTGAAAGGGACTATAGTGGTAATGATACAAGCTTGGTATTGGGGCATACCCCCTTACTTCACACACTGTAGTGATAAGGGTATTAGGTTCTTAGATAGAATATACTATTAACCATACTTTATACTTGACCAAAGTATCAAGTTGACTTCCCCCTTGGTGATGAAATCCAAGTAGTTTGGCCTTGGGTAAACAAATGTTAAAATGCTTGTTTAGATTTTATAATTTGGTCATGTGTGCATAAAATAAAAAATAGTGAACTAAATGATTAATTGAAAACCACCTAATTAATTTATGTGATCTATTCTATAATGCAAGCAATAAGAAAAGAATGTGTGAACTAATTACTAGCATACAAGGTTAATTCCAACTTTGAAACAAGGTACAATGTTGATATACTCAATAATGTATGCATAAAATATAGAACAAGGTCAATAGGGCTAAACTTGTACTGTGGAAGCAAGGTCTTAAAATGAATAGGATCGATAGAGTTGACCTAGTTATGGGTCAGTAGAATCGACCTAGTTATCCAGACAACACACAAAACACAAAACTTGGTTGGTAGTGTACATCCAGTTGACTGTACAAGGGCAATTTTAAAGATTTAAAATTGTAAAAGGAAAGACTATAAAGAAAGAGAAAGATATAAAAGAACTTTGGTGGATCAGAGATGTATATAATGAATATTATGATTCAATAACCTTGATATATGCTTGTAAATTTTGCTAACTAGGTCAACTGGGTCAATTTACAAAAACTTGTTGTTAAGTGCCTAAAATGTACATGGTCACCTAGGTCAACCTAGTAGTCTAGACTGGATGTTTGTAAAGCTAAAAAATTGTATTAGGTTAACTAGGTCAATCCAGTAGCCTATACTTAAAATATTATGCATAGAAGTTAAATACTAGGTTGACAGAGTCGATCCAGTATGGCAAACATATGATAAAAGTAATGATAAAAGAATGAAAGAAAAGTGAATAAATCATGTAAGGGTTAGTTCATGTTGGGTTTACAAAAATGTATACAATCAAAAATGCATCATGTCTATAAATCAATCCTAGCTCGGAGAAGATAGAGCATACTAATTTAACTTATGTGAGAATAATGGAGTTTTATTCCTATTTTAGTTAAGGGTCTAGATCAATAAATTAGTATAGAATATAGAAATAAATACAAGTCCTAATTTTTTCAACTATTTGTATTTTTCACCTTTCTAAAATAGCAATAAATAAGAAGAAATATGACTTAGTAGAAAATAGATTGAGATAGCTGATATAGACGTTGAAAACAGTTGTACAGGACTGGGAAGGTGTCATAAATAAACTTGAATCTAGATTTTATTGAGAAAAAAGATAGGAGTAAAAAAAAGTGGATGCTTTGGTGTCCAATGTTGTTTTTCATTCCTGCCACTATTATCCAAATTGATCATATAGACCTAAAACTTTCTAGGTAGTTACATTGTACTTGTGAAAAATTGAGCATTGGTCATCGATGGAACTTGATATGAAGGTAATTTTGTCTTCAAACCTTAACCCTTCATCAAGTTTGATAAAATGGCATTTGAGTCACTTGAGAAAGAGGTGGGTTTGTGTGAAAGATGTATTGAACATGCAATCCACACCCCTTGTGTGGGCACGCTACCTACATACCAATACTTTGAAAAGGGATCAAGTCATAAGTAGTTCTCCCACCTAGTGTGATTTATGCAATAATGTGATGTGGATGAAAATGCCAAATTAATAGTGTTTGAGGTGGCTAAGGACTGGTATGAGGATTTGAGTAGGTTTATAGCTGTGTTGGGTGACTGTGTGCAAATAATAGGGAATTTTTCCTTAATGTTTTATTTATATTCTTGTTTGATTTGTAATTTTGATCACCTCCTTTATAAATGAGCTTTGAATGGGCTTTAGAGGGAATAATTGGTCATGGGTTAAATGTATTCATGCTAGACTGACATAATTAAGGATAAAGACTGGATGAAAATGACCATTGGGGCTCAAAGTGAAAATAGATAAGACCATCAAAAATTGAACACTTCTCCATGAGAACTATAGTCCAAATGGGGCACTCCAGTTCTACAGGCTCGAGACCTGGGGGAACAATATTGGCATGGGGAACACTATTTGTTGAGGTGGAATGACCATTCAGAAGGTTTCAAATGATTAGAAATGAGTAAAAAGGTGTTTATAAGGGTCATAAGAGTATGCAAAAAGGACCTATGGATGGAGTGTCACAAGCCACACTTAAACTACCAATTTGGACATTTTATATGACTACACATACCTACACTTCCAATTGAGAATACATTTGTTAAGCAGGAGCATGACCAATATGGAGATCCACTAGACCTGATTAAGGGATCACTTATCACAATAGACCATGCTAAGAAGGGTTCCAAAGCTTACAGTCTAACATAATCATGAAATAATCTTAAAAGAGTCATAGGTTTAATTTTCACTCTATTCTAATAAACAAGAAAGTAAATCTAATCTAGTCCTCACTAAATTTTATGGCACAAAGTGGGGGTTAGAAACAAAATAAACTAAACTGAACCTGAATAGAAGACATATACTCACGTCAATGTATACAAAATCATAATGCATGGAAGAAAGAAGCGCAACTACATTATCTATCTACTCTTACAAAGGAGAAATAAAGTTAGGAATACTTACTTTGAAGATGAACCTATTGAGCCTCAATCTCTCCCTTAGCCAAGGTGCTTCACAAGAGATTGTTGTGGTATATAAAGATAACAAAGACAAATCAGCTCTAGGCTACACAACCTATATATGCATCCAAAAGACTTCTTCATAAGACAAGATCCATATCTCCAAATAAAGTATGGAACCCTAAGTTTTATTCCTCAATTAGATGTTCAATAAGCAGATGTTCATTTGCACTTATTCTTCTTCACTTCTCTTCTTACAAATGGTTGGAAATGAACATGTATATATAGGTAGATCTTGCCCTAAATCCTTCCAAATATGTCAATTGTACAGGGTCGACCCATTCAACCCTATATTTTTTTGAGAGATAAATCACTAGGTCCCAATCTAGGTCATTTAAAAGACTAACAAAGCTCCTAATTAAAAATACCCCTAAATAGTATAGAATTGACCTATTCAACCTTGTATAGTAATTAGAGGATAAAAACTATACAGGGTCAACCTAGTTGACCTAGTATAGTCAACTACTAAAAGGGAAGCATGACAAATGATGAAAATGGGTACAACTAAGAAGAATAATCTTAGGGTAGATGGTTTTAGGAGACATGTGTGTAAATGGCAAGTGGAAAAAGGGACAACAATCTTACAAAACACCAATGGTCTACCCACCCCTTTCCTGGTGTACCCCTTAAGGCATGCACTCATAGAAATTGAGATGTGATAGGTTCTTACAAGATACAAAGTATCAATAATCAATAAAGTTTAAAAATATTATGTGTATACACAGACCATTGACATATTGGTCATTGAAATTCTAAAATCTTACAGTCTATTGTTAAGTCGAGATTAGTCCAGGATACTAAATGGGTATATGGACATTAAATTTTCACATGTGGCTACCATGGAAAAGAGTAGCTAATCAAATTCAAGTGGATAGAGAACCAAAGATGAAGTACTTGATTACTGAGTACAACACCACAAACGTGACTTCCTATCTTCACATGCAGGTTTTATATGTTCACTACCAAGCAATATAATCATGAACAAAAATTTGAAGGTCCATGTTAGTTATGACTCTCCATTTCAATGGAGCTAGATAAAAACAAGGTATTAGTATTGGCATAACCCTGATGGATTTAGATGGAAAGCATTACCTTATGGCTTACAAGTTGTAGTTCCCATGCACCAATAATAGAGTAGATTATGAATATCTATTCCTCGGCTTACAATTTGTGATCAAGCACAACGTTAACAAATTGCAAATCTTTGGTGATTCTATGTTGGTTGTTAACCAGATTTAAAAAGTATCAATGTAAGCTCACTTAAAGAAGTATAAACATTAATCATGGGACTTGATTTAGTCCTTTGAATGATTCAACATCAAAACCATCTCAAGAGAACAAAATTATATTTTATATTCACTAACAACTTCATCTACCAATATAGCACCACTTTAAGAGTCTAAGATGTAGAAGTTCCTAGTGAATTTGGTTCCTTGACCCTTTGTCCCAAATAATATGGACAACTTTTAGGTGTTTTAGGATGACCAACAGATCATGAGATTCATGAACAACTCTAGAGCTTTTGATATTCAGATAATGTATGAGAAATACATCAAACCCATGCATGATGAAGACCTGGGAGATGATGGTATCTTGGAATTGAATGAGAACTACATCCTTCTAGTCATGGTCTCCTTAGAATGAGCTTTTGATCTATACCCCAAAGCTCAAAAGTAGAAATCATTAAAGGCAATTGAATTAGATTTTGTCAAAAAAAATTGGGTACTGACTAGCACCCCCAATAGGTGAATGTAATCCTGAGTTGCTTTGAAATTTAGAAACTAAATTTGAAAGACCTACTAGCATAATACAAATATGTGATAGCCTGGACATACAAAGACCTAAAATTCTTTGACCCTAAAGTTATTACACATAATATCCCACTAAAACTATAGTAGAAGCCTTTCAAGTAGAGATAGAGGCCAATTAATCCAATTCTATATCCCCTCATTCAGACAGAAGTGTAGAAGCTATTATGGGCCAAAATTGTCTTCCCAATTAGGTAATCTACTTGGGTAGCCAATTTTTTACCAGTTAAGGAAAAGAGGAAAAAATTAGACTCTATGTCAATTTTAGGAACCTAAACAGAGCATCAAATAAAGAAAATTACCCCTACCTTTACTGGATGAGGTAATTCAAATGGTGAGTGGATCAGAGATGTTATCCTTCTTGGATGGATTATATGGTTACAATCAAGTACTGGTAGAGGTAGAGAATCTAATTAAAACTACCTTCACAACAAATTGGGGGACTTTTGTATATAATAAGATGTTGTTTGACCTAATTAGTGTAAAAGTGACTTTCTAGAGATCCATGGACTTTGCTTTCTAGGGATTGGTTGGCAAGTACATCATCATATACATGGATGACCTCACTGTGTTCTCCAAAGATAGAGTTGATCACATATACCATCTTCAAAAGGTGTTGGACATGTGTAGGAAGTATGGGGTATCACTCAACCCAAAGAAAATCATCTTTAGAGTTACCAAAGGTAAGATGTTGGGTCATGTCCTCACCAAAGATAGGATCTCCATTTATTCAGATAAAATTCAGTCCATATCTAAGCTTATGCCTCCCAATAACAAGAAAGAATTGAAGTCCTTTTTTGGTAAGATAAACTTTGTACAAAAATTCATTTTTAGATTTTAAAATATTATCAAAGAATTAAATTCTATGTTAAATAAATATGATAAGATAGAGTGGATGACAAAATCCGAAAGATCTTTCTAAAACATCAATATTATTATTACTCAATCCCCTATTCTGATTAGTCTAGACTTCAATAAAGATTTATATCTTTATTCATTTGATTTACGACATACTATAGTTGTTATTCTTACATAAAATGTAAATGAAAATGAACATCCCATTGCCTTCATGAGCACTAATTTAAAGGATGCAGAGTTGAAATACTCTATGGTAGACAAGAAGATTAATGTCTTGATCAAGGTGGTGAAAATTTTCAAGCAATATACTATATGAAAAAAGCATATGACATTGTTCCAAATCTTGTTGTCAAACTCTTACTTGGCTACAATGAACTAGGTGAAATAAGAGGCAAATGGGTGGCTAAATTTTAGGTTTTTAACCTTGAATCTGGTCAGCCAAGATGGTAAGAGGCTAGGGGATCATCCAACTGATTATTGAGACTAATCCATGCATTAATATTAAACAAATTAATGAGACTCAAGTAACTGGAGGTGAGTGATATACTTAAATCATTCATTACTTAATCATAGATACATGTCCTCATGAGTTAAATAGAGAGTAGAGACGATCCCTTAGGCTTAAATCAGCTCATTATATGATCAAGAAGGGACTCTTGCACATAAATAACTATGAAGGCATATAATTGAGATGTGTTTCAAAAGAATAAGTTATGGATATCTTGTATAACCTACATCAAAATATAGGTAATGGACATCCCTCAGGGAACATAACATCTAACAAGATTTTGAGAATGGGATACTTCTAAACCACCATCTTCAAATATGTATATATCCATATTATGACTTGCCCTAAATTTCAAGTATTTAGGAAAAGATAAGTGAATGTTGTCATACCTTTATAACTAGTCATAATGGACGTCCCTTTGCCTAATGGGGCCTTGATTTTATTGGGGTGATAAACCAAAATTCTTCATCATGACACAAGTTTACCCTCACAACCATTGATTACTGCACCAGGTGGACAGAAGTTATAGAAACAAAGAATTTTAGAGTAAATGATGTCATAAAATTTTTGGAAGAAAACATATTGACCAAGTTTGCCACTCTCATTTCTTTAGTTTATGATAATGGTCCAGCATTCTATTCTATTGAATTCATAGAATGGGATTATGATAAATAAATCATAATCAAATTCTAATTGAATTATTATCCATAAGGGAAGGGACTAGCTGAGTCTACGAATGAAAATTTAATGGATGCCATTAGGAATTTGGCATAAGAAAAATTAAGAGAATGGCATCTCTTGTTGAAATATACACTATGGGTAGATATAACCAAGCACAAACAATCCCTCAAGGCTTCACCTTATCTGTTAGTGTATAGGCAATAGCTAGTCTTCCCCATTACTCTTAAAATACCAATATAGTATTTCATGTAAGATTACATTAGGGAATATGAAATAATATGATCTAGACTACTTGAAATAGTCCAGATGAAAGATACAACTTAAGCAATTCACAACTTCAACAAACATCAAGATATTATCAAAATATGGTTTGACAAAAGATCTAAGATCAGAGCCTTTAGGATTTCAGACCTAGCATTTTTATATGATAAAGCACATGAAAATAAAGGACAACATGATAAGTTCACTCTTTTATGGATTAGACCATATTAGATATCATATATCCTAGGTAATAATGTCTTTCAGTTAAATTACCTTCAAGGTAATGACCTCATCTTTCTAGTCAATGGATAGTTTTTGAAGCACTACTTCATGGATGCCCCAACTAGAGAAGTCTTAGAATGACTATAAATGGAAATGTAGATGTAGGATTAGAATGTATTTCTTGCTTTTTAGGTTAGATTTCTTGATTTATATAATATTTTATATGCTTTTTAGGATTAGTATTTCTTGTTTTTTGAATTTGCTTTCAGTAGATTAATTATTATGTTTTCCAGATTATAGACCAACTGATTTGTTACATTGAAATTACAAAATAACTACCAAAAATAATGGGATGATTCATAAAGATGCATCAATTTTCCTCATAAGGATTTATTATGATATTACTAGAGTTTATGGGGTTCAGGAATGTGTTGTGACTAAATTAGGTCATACTTTAATTGAATGAGTTTATTAGACCTCTAGGATTTACTTTGATCTAATCATGCAAAATTTAGAATGACTTTTCATTTCGAATGATTAATCACACTATAACATGTAAAACTTGGATGGGATATAATAAACATAGAATTGGATACACATTGATAGGGATATATTGATTGAAATAAGTTTTCTTATGCATACACCCAGCCAATGGTGATTCCCAACCCTTCTTCTATTTGTGTTTCAAAAAAAACATACAAATTGATATAAAAGGGGTGATTCAAGTAATCTCTATTAGACTATAGATTCCTGGCTAGTAGTAGATCAAGGATTTGAATGTAATCAGAGGTATCTATGTTGAGACTATAGACATCTAGCTAGTAGTAGAGCAATAACCAGGCTCTCTTTACTATTTGGTTACAAAATATGAGATCAATATGAAACCTACAATGTCTATCCAAGGCTTTGTCAAACTTCTCATAACAAGGAAAAATTAAATTCAAAAAATAACACACTCAAATCCAAGGAATGGAAAGGGTTAGTATGTTTCATGAGGAAGTAGGAGCCTTTTTCAAAGTCTGGTTTATTTATTTTGTTCTTGGTAGGGTTGAAGTTTGGTTATATTACATTATTGAGATTCTAGGTTCTCAAAATACATAAGAATATTTTTTCCACTGTGTTTCCATTTTTGTTTTTACTTTATAGGTGTGTATTTCTATAGGTTTTGACACTCCTACACTATAAATTGGTGTTTTGCAGCCAATAGTGATGTTTTTAGTCATGTCGTATTTTTACATCAAACAATGAGGTTTTTACATTGTGTGGCATTTATAAATTAGACAGTGGAATTGTTACACTTTAGAGTGGTATTTTTTCACTGTGTGGGAATTTTACATCTGACAATGGCATTTTTGCATCAAGTTGTGTTTTTTGACTTTTGAATCATGTTTTCTAAGTTTACTCATTTTAGATCTCTAATGTTCTAACATGTAGGATTTATATTTGTTTTTTTTCATCTTATTAACTCTTTTGTGTAGTAAATGTCATGTGATGACTCCCTAAACATATAAAACTAATAACACTTTTGTATATAGCTAAATTGAAAAAAACTTTCAAAAAAAACCCTTAATCAATTAATATTTTTTTTTTTGTTGTTGTTGTTTGTTTGTGTGGTTTAACCCTCTTCTCTTGAACCATAGAGAAATTCTGATAATCAAAAATTATTTTTATCACTTGTGTATCCCTAGTTCAATTAGTGTGTGCTCTTTCCTCATGCCATATGGTGATCGTAGAAATAAAAAAATACTTTAAAATTTTTTATTTTTCTTTTTTAGGGTTTGGTGACTTGTATTTTATCACCAAGCACAAGCTAAAGTTCATGTTCTAATGGACTATAAATATTCCTTGGAGGAGTTATCATTATTTTCTAAGCATAAATTTAGTTTTACTTGGTTTCCATGAAGTGAGGTGGTTAATCACCAATACCCAAGCCTTAGACAACACCCTTGTATCATAAATTTGGGCCCCACATGCTGAAGGGTATAATGAGGACTCTCTTAGAGTGCCTATATAAATCTAGGTTAAGATCCATCTAGCCACAATCATATAGTGTACCAGGAAAATAGTATTCCCTAAGTTTACCCACACTTACCCTCAAGGTATATTTGTGGGGCACTATATGGTTGTACACCTACTTGACCAGTATATTGTGTTAATTTTTTTCCGTTGTGTGAAATTAGTATAAAAGTAAACCTAAAAAAAATCATTGACACCTAAAATGAGCTATCAAACTAGACAAAATCAAAACTTTAATGTTGAATACCTTTTTAATAAGAATATATTCCTTTTTTGTAAACCTTTTAATCAAGATCAAACTAATTATGATGATAATGATATCCTTGAAAATAAAAGTGATTACAATGATGATCCCAATGATTTTTTTTCTTAAATAAGGTAGAGGCCAAGTAGATTAGTTCCTTATTTTTTTTTTAAAGATGGCATCCTCATTCAACTCATATAAATAGGAACTAAGCTTGATGTAGATTATAATCCTAAAAACTTGAGTAGCATAATAAATAGGAAAGATCAAACATCTCAAAACTAATAACAAGCTACTTTTAGTGATCATATTGACCAAAAAAAATGAAATCTATAATCCACTAGTCAAAACCCCAATCCAAATGTCTCTCATATCAACCTTGGCAAAGGAAAATCTCAAACTCATGAACTATACTCCACAAGAATATAATTCTTGTTAATGTATACAATATTAGGACTAGAGTATTCATCTTATTTAAGAGGCTACCAATATTTTTTCCAGTCAACTATATATAGTAATCAACATATAAAATTCTAATTCATTTAATGAAAATATGAGATCAGCTATATTTGAGTGATCTTAGCATGGTACTCCTTCCACGAGGGTTTCTTCCCAAGAACAAACTAATCAATAGATTAAAAGATAGTCAAGTGCTCAAGGGAATAGATTTATATCTTTTCTTAATAACATGATAATGATGATATCTCAAGGATTGGTTCCATGAGATCCAAATCTTATTTACATATGATGGTCATAACCACAACATTAGGTGTAATTTAATCAATAACAACCAAAGGCTCAGTAAATACCTTACTCGTAGGAGGAGAATATCCAATTCTTATCAATGTATTAAGAAGCTTTCTCCAAAAGAGAGGTATTCATAAGGAAGATGTCAAGAATTAATGAACTTGAAAACTATCAAGACAAATAAAATTACCAATAAGACAAGATTTAAAACAATAACTCAGAATTTATTCATATTGAATGATTTGAAATAATTACAAACCCAAACCATGCTTAAATAAGCCTCAACTCAGAAATTAGAGTTTACATGCAAAATTCAAAAAAAACTAAAATCTAAAAAAAAACACCTATTTTTAAAAACTCTCAAAATATCCTAAAAACTATAATTAGACTATGGGACAAATTTCAATTGAAGTTGATGTCCAATTATAAAAATATACAATTTTTAAAAATAGAAAAAACCTAAAAAAATAATTAAATCACAATTTCAGACCCTCATATGATCACGTATGGCCTCCAAAAAATATCAAAAACATTCTTAGGTAGGTATAACTTCCTAGGGACAGCAACGAACTTTTTGATATGGTCATTTTGGTACATGGAAAAGCTCAAACGGAACTACGAGTTAAAATTTATGGCCTTCAGAAGCTTGGCCTATTTGTCTACATCATTCTCCTCTGGTTGAAAATAACTCACCTCGTACGAGTTGGACTGATTATACTGCTGCCATTTTTCATTGTCAATCTTCTTCAGCTCTCATTTTGCAATCCAAGTGTTATCTTCATGTTATAATCATTTTCACTGCATCAAATACCTGTTATAATTCCCTTGCCTTGTGCTCACTGTCTTCATATCCAAAATTTGCATTATTTTTTCTTTCTTCTTCTTTGGAACTTGTTGCTCTCAATTTACTTCAACTTCATCATCTTCACAATATTCTCTATGGAATTTATATAAATATGAAACATTAAATACTGGAGATATATCAAAATTGTATGGTAAACTCATATCATATGTGTTATCATTGATTTTATTCACAATTCTACATGGCCCAATTTTTTTGTACTTCAACTTATTGTATGTGCCTTTTTGAAATATCTCATTCCTCAAGTAAACCATTACCAACTCTCCTTCAAATGCCTTGGATCTTCTTTTGACATTTGTTGTTGTTTCCTATTTCTCATTACTTCCTTGCAACTTTCTTCTTACAAATGTTGCATATGCTTTACAAACACTTTTGCATCATCACTAATTCGATCCACAATCGGTAATTGTACCAAATATAAAATACCCATAAGATTTTTCCCATAAATAATTTGAAAAAGTGACTTTTTTGTTGATCTATTCACTGAACTTTTATATGCAAACGTAGCTTGGGGTAAAGCCAAGTCCCATTGCTTGGGTTTTTCTTCCACTATGCATCTCAATAAATTTCCTACTCTCCTATTCACAACTTCTGTTTGTGGGTGATATGCACTATTGGATTGTAGCTTAGTACCCATCTTCTTTCACAAAGTCCTTCAAAAATGACTTAGAAATTTTGTGTCCCTATCTAAAGTAATAATTTTTAAAACACCATGCAATCTCATAATATCCATAAAAAATAATTTTTCAACCTTAGTGACATCATTGGTTTTCTTACATGAAATGAAATGAACCATTTTAAAAAATCTATCTACAATAATAAAAATTGAATCATTACCTCTCTGTGTGTTTGGCAAGCCCAACACAAAGTCCATACTCAAATTTATCCATTGTCCTCTTAGAACTGGTAATGGCATGTATAGTCCAGTGTTTTATGCATGTCTTTTAGCCACCTAACATATTCTACACCTTGAAACATACCTTGTCATATCTCTCTTCATCTTTCGCCAAAAATACTTTTCCTCCACCAAAGCTATTTTTTTCATCTTACCAAAATGTCCAACCAAACCACCAATATGTAATTATCTTATCATATTATCTCGTCGAGACCCAACTGGAATGCATAATTATTTCCCTTTGAAGAGATAACCTTATTGTATAAGGTACTTATCATGAATAACATTTGTTCCACCTGTTAATGGATTCTTACACTACTCAACTATCTTGCCAAAATATGGATCAGTATCATATAATTTTTTGATAGCTTCAAATCTAACTACTTAACTCACTATAGTATTTAATAATATTATTCTCCTACTCAATGCATTAGCTACCTGATTCTATTTTCTTGATTTATGCTTCAACACAAAAGTATACCCCTGCAAGAAAGAAGCCCACTTTGCATGCCTACTACTCAACTTCTTTTGTGTATTCACATACTTTAAAGCTTCATGATTTGTAAATAGTATAAACTCCTTAGGCACCAGATAATGCCTCTAATGTCTTAATACCTGTAAAATTGCATAAAGTTCAACATCATAAGTATAATGCTTTGCTCTTATCTCATTCAATTTTTCACTAAAATATGCTATTGGTTTTCCTTCTTGAATCAGCACAACACCAATTCCCACAAATGAAGCATCACAATCAACCTCAAACACTTCATTAAAGTATGGTAATGTTAAAATTTCTCTTTCTATACTATTTCTCTTTAAAAATTCAAAGCTTTTTGTAGTTTCTCTAGTCCATATAAATTCCTTCCCTCTCATGCAATTTGTTATTGGTGCCACAATACCACTAAAAATTTTAATCAATTTTCTATAAAAATTTGTTAAATCATGAAAACTTCTTACTTATGTAATGTTTTTTGGAATAGGCCACTCAACAATTGCCTTTATCTTTTCTTTATCCATTTTCACACCATCTACCGAAACTACAAATCTCAAAAATACCAAATTGTTCTGCATAAACCTGCACTTCTTCAAATTTGCATACAACTTCTCCTTTTTTAACAAATCCATTACCATTCTCAAATGTTGTAAGTATTCTTTTTTAGTCTTACTGAATATCAAAATAAACAACCATAAACTTACCAATATATTCTCGTAGCACTATTTTAATCATCTGCATAAATGTGTTGGGTGCATTAGATAATCCAAATAGCATCACCATCCATTTATATAAGCCATCCCTAGTCTTGAATGTAGTTTTCCACTCATCTCCTTCACAAATTCAAATCTGATAATAACCAATCCTTAGATCAATCTTGGTAAAATATTTTGCTCATGTAAACACATCCATCATATCATCTAAACGAGATATAGGAAACCTATACTTGATTATAATTTTATTAATTTCTCTATTATCCACACACATTCTCCATCCTCCATATTTCTTTGGAGTTAACAACGTTGGTGTTGCACATGGACTCATACTTTCCCTTATCACCTTTTTTCTTATCAATTCAATAACATGTTTATTTAATTTTGCATATTTTATTGGACTCATCCTATAAGTTGCTTGATTGGATAGAGCTAATCTTGGAATCAAATCAATGTGATATTGAATATATATCTTTAGTGGTAAACCATCTGGTAACTCATTAGGCATAACGTCTGCATATTTTTTCAACTCTTGTTGCTTCTATTGGTATTAGCATGATTTATGTTTCTTCATTCTTTGTTACAAATGCATAACAACAACCTGCTACCTTCATATCTTAGATTAATTCTTTAATAGAGAGCATGTTTTATGTCTTCTCTTCCTCTTTAAGAGGTAACAAAACTACCTTTGTATGACCTTTTCAAAAAGTGTACATGTTCTTTGCTCCATCATGAATTACTTTCCTGTCAATTTGCCATGTTCTTTCTAATAGCACATGGCATGCATCCATCAGAATAACATCAAACCATATTTCATCATTATAACTCTTTCCTATAGAAAACTTGATTAAGCACATTTTATCTACTGTAACTTCATTCCCTTTCTTAAACCATGAAATCCGATAAGGATTGATATGGTTTTCATATTGTAGATTTAGTTTATCAATCATTTATTTATAAACCATATTTTCATAATTACCACAATCTATAATTATTTTACATACCTTTCCACCTAAAGTACACCTTATTTAAAAAACATTTGATCGCAGCCATACATCACCACCTTCTTTATTTTGCACTTGTTCCTTCCTTGGAGTGATCATGGTTCTTCTCATCATGAGATTCTCTCCAACATCTACTGGTGTAACTTCAATAGTCTGCTCTTCTATCTTAGCCTCAACTAAATTCACTCTTGGGATATCTTCTTGCCTCCTTTCTTGATCTTGATAGTGTGGACACTCAAATGCTATGTGCCCTTCTTGTCCACATCTATAACAAACATAAGATCTATGTTGATTTGAAAACCATCCTCTAGAACCACCATAACCTCATCCTCTCTAAAATCCTCTTCCTCTTTGTTGGTATTGAAACACTTTTCTATTGTCATCTTGTCTTTCTATACCACATGATGATTCACCTCTATTGGTATTAGACCCATCTCTAGTAGTATTAAAGAAACTTCATCCCCTATTTGGAGGGCATCCACCTCTTCTTGGACCAAGATATGTTCTTCTGAAATTTTGCCTATTTTATTTTTCTTTTGATTTCAAAGCTAATTGATAAACCTCCTCCATGCTAAGTATTATATGCATACTTAACTCATCTTGAATAGAAAATTTCAAACCATTTACATACCTTGCAGCCATCTACTCTTCTACTTCTTCATGCTCCACTCGTATGGAAAGCTTATAAAATTCATCTGTATACTCTTGTATATTGTGGTATTTTTGCTTCAAATTCTAAAATCTTCTGTATAGGGTTTGTGCATAATCCACAAGAAGAAATTTTTCCCTCGGCTTCTTCTCTATATTTTTTCATGAGTTAATCTTCTCTTTACCTTTTCTCTATCTCTCTTTCTACAGGTGATCCCACCAGATCATTGCATGACCTTTCAATTTCATGCATGTAAACTTTACCTTTTTATCTTCTCTCATAGTCTTCCACTTGAAAAACTTCTCCATGCTATTTATCCAATCTATCAACTCCTCTGGTTTTAAACTACCTCTATAACCTAGAACATCAACCTTGATTCCTTTATTTCTTCCTTCTAAAGCCTGAACCATCATCTCTTCCATCAATGGTGGTTGCTCTTGTTGTTCTTCTTCTTGTTGAACTTCTTCATCATGATATGTGTCTTGCTCATCACCACCTTGTCTTCTCTATTGATTGGTGATAACCTCTATTAATTTTTAAACTTACTTCTAAATCTCTTTTATAGTCATGTTTATCTATGCAACACCTCTTCGTTCTCTCACCATTCTTTACTCCTCCAAGGTTTGAATTTACTCTGATACCAGATAATGAACCCAAAAACTATTAAGACAAATAAAATTACCAATAGACCAAGATCTAAAATAATAACGTAGAATTAATTCATATTGAATGACTTGAAATCATTACAAACCCAAACCATACTTAAATAAGCCCCAACTCATAAATTAAAGTTTACATGCAAAATTAAAAAAAAACTAAAATCTAAAAAAAAATGCATATTTTTAAAAACTCCCAAAAATCTTTCAAAATATCTTAAACACTATAATTAGACTATGGGATGAATTTCAACTGAAATTGATGTCTGATTCTAAAAATATACAATTTTTAAAAATAGAAAAAATTAGAAAAAATAATTAAATCACAATTTTGGGCCCTCAAATGATCACTTATGGCCTCCAAAAAAATCAAAAACATTATTAGGTAGATAGAACTTCTTAGGGACAACAATGAACTTTTTGATGCGATCGTTTTAATGCGTAGAAGCACTGAAACGGAGCTATGGATCAAAAATTATGGCCTTCAAAAAGTTAACCTATTTTTTCTGCATCAAAAATATATTTAATGTATAAAAATACTAATTTGACATAACCCTCATCTAATTACTCTAATCATTAATTGGTCCCAAAATAGATATTAAGTCTCTTTCAATTGTCAAGGTGATAACTCTCATGAAGTGGGACTAAGACAATTGAACATACCCACCACACATAGTTCATTGTTAATTCACATGATCTCGGTAAATACAATTAACAAAAGTAAAGCATTGATCAATAAAATAAGGTATTCACTCATGGACTAAGGGATACAAGATTCAAAAGAGATGGAACCACCTGAGGATTTGTTTCATCTTAGAGCTTCT
>JARHVA010000305.1:122500-135000 GCA_037957365.1 Torreya grandis | reverse complement strand
ATTCTTTTTCATTCAGAAAAGGAAAGGAAAAATAAAATATTTATTCATATATCTATGGATAGTTGTTTTTATATTACTCACAAAGTGTAATTTATCACTAATGTAATGATTTACATTAAATTTTAAGTGAATAATGTTTGGTTGGAGGTGGAGCACCCCTAGAATTTATTGGACTAGTGGGTAAGTACTTCTTGTGTAGTCAACTAAGTCCATCATAATTTTCCTCATCAATGGTCACCTACTCAAGGTTGTGGCCTCTGATCCTATGGTAGAAAATGTTTATGAAGTAAGAGGAGTGGGAAACTACTTATTATGTAGTAAACAAGGTTCATCATGATTTTCCTCAACAAAAATCACCTTCTTAGGGTCATGAATTTGGATCTTATGGTATGTGACATTAACAAAGTAGGTACCAAAGTGTTTCAGCACACTCATGACATCCCTTACCAATGCATAACTCAATTATAGTGAGTTTAGGTTCTAAGACATAGGTGAATAGAAGGCCGAATAACATGGAAAGTTTCCTTAGGTAGCCTTAGCCATTTCCCTACCTATACATGATCCAATAAATGATGAAAACAAATAAAAAATGAATTATTGGACGAAGAATAGAACTTGGTAAAAAAATGAAGTATATGAGATGAACACATGTGAGAAGTGTATGATTTTGTCTTTTGTATAAATTTTGTATGTATTCGGCCTCATAATCCTAATCAGGTAATAGAAAAATGCGAAGTGTCTTTCCTTTTGTATCTCAAAAAGATGGAATGTTAAGAGATAATAGGAGTGTAAAAGACTATAAATATCACTTTGATGTAATAGAATTTGGTTTGATGTGTTGATAAAGACTAATAAAATCATTATATTATGGTTTTACTTATCTTATTTTATGTATGGTTTGTATGCAATGGGTATTCTATCTATTTTTTGATTTAATCTATTTTTGATGTGATACTAGTTATGGTTCATATTTTACTTGTATCTACTTCATATTGTTCTTTAGTTTATTCTTGTACATCGTATATGGATTATAATATGGTCATATCTACTATGACTATTAATAATCTCCATTACACAAACTATTCCCATAGTTACCATATTTTGGATTAATTTTAGTAACCTCTACTAACAATGGTGTGGTAAACGTGAAACCTATTTTGATGAAATATGATGAGATGGTTGTCAAGTCAGTGAGTCATATAAAGATGGATAGGTGAGATAATCAGGTACTTTGTAGAGGAAGAAGCATGTAGATTTGGAAAAATTGTAGAGGAGATTATCCAAAAATACCTCTATGGTGAAATCTATGAATTTTTTAGTGTAAATTGCATAGATTGTTAGCTACATGGATATTTATATTATAATACTATTAATTTAGTTCAAGGAGAACATAACTTATAGTATAGACTAATAAAAAACTATAAAGACTTCATATCCTAGATATCAATTGGTCTTGAGTAGTAGATTACTGGATTAATACTATAATCGATGACTATATCACATATTTTGCATTACAATGATATGTATCTTTGGAGACTACACAAGATTGACTTTCACAAAGAATAAAATGGAAATTTTTGTTGCCACTACCTTTTCTAATCAAGATGTTTTTTGTGGAAAAGGCCATGGTACCTATTCCATCCAACATGGAGTAGTCACTTCGCGCACCATAGGGTTACGTGAAAGAGAAAGTGGATGATGAAGAGCTAAGTAAAAGGAACTTGAACTTGATCCTATAAAGTGGAACATGAAAAGAATCAGAGTGAGAAGAAAATTCAATGACTCAAAAGGTAACTTGACAATAAAGAAGGTGAAATAATACAAATGACCCCAAAGTAACTGAAAGTACGATTATGAGTAGAGAATAAATTGTTAGTGTTGGAGACATACAAGGAAAATATTCTAGAGAAGATAGGTTGCTAAGAGAAGATGTGGAAACTACTAAAAGAGAAGGGTATGTAGAATATGAGAGAGGGATTGATGAGAAAAAGGATGCTATAAGTAGTGATGTTGAGGTATATTAGTTAGGAAGTAGAGGTAGATCATAGTTAAAAGAGGGGTTTTGAGCTAGAACTAGGAAGGAAAGTTCTTAAGAAAATTTTAAAATTGAAGGTAGTAATATTGTAGGTTCAAGTTCAAAGTGAGAAGAATTTATAAATAAACATCATTCATTTCAAGGGTACACAACCCCCAAGCCCCACTTTATTTATAGAAAGTATAAAAAGTATAGAGAGAATCTAGTTCAAGTTAGTTTCATTCCTTTACTGACAAGTTTGGAAGGCTTAGTGTAGAAACCAAGCAGGCATTAGAAATAAAGAAGTTACAGGAAGTAGGATTTTTTTATTAATTCTAAAAAGAGTAGTGTAAAGTATCCTATAGTCACTGTAAACAATATGCCATCATTAAATAGCACAAAAGCTAGTACACAAACACCACCAATCATAGTTGCTAGTATTTAAACATTTATAGTGAAAACTACCATCCTACCAACTATGGTGCTTCATGAAGGTATGTTTTTACCTTTAATGTTCTATGATGGATCTTCAGACCCTAAAAAATACTTGGTAATGTGAGAAATGAAATGGGTTGTAAAAGGGGTAACATCAGATGATGTGAAGAAATGCGAACTCATAGGGGCTTTGGGAGGACATCCTTTGGAGTTAATTTTTAAAATAAATGTAAATTCCCTTGATTTTACACAAGTTAAAGATTTAATAGTATTACAATTTAAGGTAAAAAAAATTCCAATGCAGTGATTCAGGACCTAAAGGAAATTTGGCAAAAATCAAGAGAAATGGTTAGAGAATATGATCTTAGGTTATATGATGTAAAGAAAAATTTTGATTTTATTTTAGAAAATAAATAGAAGGTTCCTTGGTTTATAGAGGTCTTAAAACTAAGAATAAGTTTCACTATTGCACAAACCCAATTTTCAACCAAGGATAATGTTCATTTTGTTGCCATAAGAGTTGAATAGATAGAATATTATGTGGATCTTCCATCAGTAAGATCAAAAATAGAAGTTAAGTTAGATAATTTTATGAGGAAGATGAGTGAGATGTGAGAAAATTTTAAGCATAAATTAGGATTATGGTTCATAGATTGTGGTTGTGAATGACATCATAGGAGTGACTATCCAACAAATAAAACATAGTAATTTGAAATCTATAGGGTAGTTGAATATCCTATGTCTAAGTACCATCTTCTCTAGAAATATATCTAAAAGTCACACAACATGTACTATAATTTTTAAAAATATACAAATCATGATGAGACATGTTGTCGAGCCTTGCAAGATTTAAATCAAGATATAATGAAGAATGACTTCGTAGTTGTGGCCTAGAAAATACCTACTATAAAGAAAGTAACTCCAAGACCAAACATGGAGATGAAAAATGTGACTCAAAGTAGTCTAGGATGGGTACCTTTGTCACTACAATACTAGATGCCTTCATCACTACAGTGCTAGCCATAAGGCCTAGAAAGCTAGAATAATATGTCATCTCCCTCGTATAAATATTTTTGTTAGTATGTGTAACCCTGGAACAACATAAATATTCAACAAAAATAGGCAAATAGGACTCCAAGTTCCCCTTAGCATCAATATGGGGGATATGATGAACAAATGAATCAGCAAGGAGGATATGTTAGACAACAATCCTAAGGGTGGGGATATCAATATAATAGAGGAATCTATAGAGGGGGATATAGGGGAGGATATCATGGAAAATATCAAGGAGGTTGTAATAATGATAATCAATAAACTCAACCTCCCATGCAATGTTACCTATGTAGAGCATATAATCATTATACAAGGAACTATCCCAAAAATCCTCATAGATAAGTTTATTATGTATACTATAGGTTTAAAGGTCAAAATCAAATGAAATATTTCCATGTTATGGAGAAACAAAAAAGGAGAACCCAGTGCACAATGTAAACATTATTAATGTACAACCAAAGGAAAATACATTTATGCAAGTCATCACAAGACATTAGAGAGATGAACAAGGCCTACCTCCTTTAGATATGCCTCAAGATCATGGTATTAGAAAATTTTAGAAAGATAATTACCCTGATTCTACAATAAAAAAGAATTTAATGTATCAATTTGTGTATTTATTATAGGAAATACAATAGAAACCAATCATTGATGATGATAACACTACTATTGATGCTCAAATTTATGGGTAAATTGTTAGGATAATATGGCAAGAGGGAATTGTGACCACTTTGATGGATCTAATGCAACTAATCAGTACACTACATAATGAGGATATATCCTAAAATATCACTAACCTCCTACATAATCTCTTGGAGTATGCATAGAGAGGACAAACATAGTTTGATAAAGTAGTTTGGTATGACAAGACCAAGAAGCCTTGGGATGTGGATTCATGAATGAATATTGAGTTGGATGGATATGAAATCCCAAATGTAATATTTTAATTTGATATTATAGTCAATATGATTTCCTTCTCAATACGGGAATCCATTAGTTGACTAACTTTGAGCTATAGTCTAGTAACATTGAGCTTAGTGGATTATGGAAGAGTCATAAAAGATGTTGAAATTAAAGTGTCTAAGCTTATCTTGTGAGGGGATTTTGAGGTCATTGACATGAAGATAGTAGAGACCCATTACCCTATCTTAATTATTAACAAATGGTCTTATGATGGATAAATGACTATTAACACTATGAGTAATCATTTAGAAGCACATCACAAAGATAAAATAGTAGTCATACCTCTGATTAAATATGAAAAAAATTATATATCATTCTTAAATAGATAGATTCTCCTTACAGTTATGGGGACAATAGTTAGTTTAATGTGGGGATAGATGAAAGACAAAATTGGGTGCAAACTATAGAATGTCAAAAGTGGAAACCTAGTATTGTACAACAAGAATAACCACTGGTACTCAAACCTATTTTAACAAAGTCTCTGGTTAGGCAGGTTCACATCAAAAAATGTGTTTATCCTTCAATAATTTTATTGATAAGATATAAGGCAGACTTTATATATAATAATAATGCAACTATGATGGACTATATTGAAGCAACCCTAGAAGGAATTCTACCCTGGGATTCTACATCATTTATAAGTGGTGAATTGGATATGCACATCTTGAATTGGTCTCATAAAGATCATGAGTTAGGACCTCTACACATGGTGTTCACCACGGAATGCCAAATACCTCAATATTTTATGGTAGTGAATCTCATACCATTTATATTGAGTATTGAATACCATGTACCAGAGGTGGAATAGTGAGTTAACACACTCAAATATGTGTTGACAATAACTATTGTGACATGGTAGGCCATACATATAAAATCATAAATGCATTTGGAGGATGCCTAAAAAATATTGTGTGTAAGGTTTTAGCTATGATCTAGTGTTAAAGTAGGATGGCCTTTATTTCAAGAGGGTCAATGTCTAGAATTGCATATCTATCAGTGTATAGATATATGGACCACATAATGAGTAGAACTAGGATCCTAGGTGCACATATTAAATCATACCCTTGAACCTCTTCCAACAACTTGGTATATGCATCAAGAGCGTAGAAGGGAAACTAAAATTTGGGTACAACTTGAGTAGGATTTCATTCAAACTTTTGTGTTTGAAGATTATAACCCACTAGTACCTAATGCCTTATATAGAATTAAAAAATTTCTATGTCAAGGATTCATAGAAGATTTTAAAAATACTATTGAATCATCCTAACATTAGGAAGCTGCAAAGGATTTGGATCTCACATTACACAATTACAAATGTAACTAAAAATAATGACTCCAAGTTTAGCCATATAATAGAATAAATAATAATCTGACAGAATCTAGTGATAGTGACAGTGATGGAGATCTCAATTTAGAAGGGTTATTTGAGCCATAGTCTGAAAAGGAACCCAAACTAGTGCAAAGTATAGATAAATAAAATAAGAGACACTACACAATATTGGCATTTCAAAATGTGAAGGCCAATACATTTTGAAATATACTATTCCTAGTAGATCAAAAAAGATATATCAAGAACTATTGTGCGAGATTCAAGGAAATATTGTGATAGAATCAGCACTTAAGTTTGCATAGTGGGATATTACTATGGAAAAGAGTATATCTCTGAGGCTCTTCAACTATTAAGATATTATCAAGACATATTTTCAATAAAATTCTTAGATGTAAAAGGCATAGATCCATCTCTGGGAGAAATACATATATAACTAAAATAATGTCTGTGCCCTATCAAAAAATGACTCTATAGGCTCAATCCTAATATGAAGAACAAAGTAAATGTTGAATTAGATCAAATTCAATAAGATATAATTATTTATGTTGTTGAAAAGGTAGAGTGAGTGAGTCCCATTATTATTCAACCTAAGAAAATAGGAGAAATTTAGGTGTGTGAGGATTACCATACACTTAATGACACTTGTGTTAATGATCCATTTACTATTCCTTTTATAGATGAAGTACTTGAATCCATAGCTAGGCATGAGGTCTATTACTTTATAGATGGTTTCAATGGATATCACTAGATTTTAATTACTAAGGAGGATGAGGCCAAGACCACCTTCATTACTGAATGGGGATCATTTGCATACAAGGTAATGTTATTTGGTTTAAAGAATACACCTAATATATTTTCTAGATTTAAGGTAAATGCATTCAAACACTTCATTCATGATTTCCTAAAAGTCTATTTGGATGATTGGTCAGTCTTCTCTATATTTAAAGAGCACTTGTCAAAACTAAGATTGGTACTAGAGTGATATCGGGACTTGTGCATCACCTTAAATTTAAATAAGTGTATATTATTTACACCTTTTGGTGTCTTCTTGGGCCATGTTATGTGTAACAATGGAATTTTAGTTGGCCTAGCTAAAATTGATGTTATAGTATGAATTCCACCTCCTATTAACTCAACTGAAGTGTGCACCTTTCTTGGTCATATCAAATATTATAGGAATTTTATAAAAGGGTATGAAACTATATCTACATCCATGGAGAACCTACTATGAAAGGATACTAAATTTAAATGGACACCCAAATGTCAAACAACATTTATTGAGTTAAATTAGAGATTGGTAACAACACCCATTTTAGTATTTCCTGACTGAAAGAAGCAATTTCACATACATGTGGATGTTTCTAGTAGTGCAGTAGTTGTCTTAGTACAACTAGGTGAAAGAGGGTTAGACCGCTCAATGCATTTTTATATAAGGAAACTATCAATTGTGAAAAATAATTACAATACCACAAAGAGAGAAGCACTAGCCATGGTCTTTTCATTACAAAAGTTTAAGCATTACTTATTGGCTACTCATTTTGAGTTATTCATGGATCACTAGGCATTACGATACCTGGTTAATAAACCAATGTTAGGAGGATGTATATCAAGGTGGTTGATGTTTTTTCAAAAATTTCAATTTTGAATTAATATTAAGCCGAGATGGGAGAATGTGAGACTAGATCATCTCAGCCAACTTCACAATGGGGAGGAATCTTGTGATGCACATTTATTTATAAATTTTTATAGTTCCTGATAACATGGAAGACATTAAAAATGTATTGGAATAAATAAATTTTCCTTCACATTACATAGAGAAGGATAATAAATAGATGGTTACCTGAGCCATATTGTATAGCCTCATTAATCCATTCTTTTATAAGCCTGACAAAGATGATGTATTATGCAGGGTAGCTCTAGAGCATGAACAACCACAACTTCTTCAAGAGGCTCATCAAGGGATTGAAGAAGGCCACTTCATAGGAGAATTAACTTCAACAAAAATACTTCATAGTGGTCTATGGTGGTCTACACTATTTTAGGAGGTGCATAGAGTTGCTAAACACTATGACATCTATCAAAGAATGGGCAAGCCCAACTAACGAGACAAAATTCCTTTGGTACTTATGATTGAAGAACAACATTTTGAATAATGGTAAATTTATTATGTTGGGCATATAACTCCCCCAAGTAAACCCATTCATGCAAGATACATTATTACTGTGACTAACTATTTCATGAAATGGGTGGAAGCTATTTCCACTCTAAGATACGATGCAAAAGATGCTACTAAGTTTTTATATGAAAACATTATTATGAGGTTTGGATGTCCATTTAAGTTAGTAAGTGATAGAGGCATGCACTTTCTCAATAATAATATCAAGACTCTCACTGAAGAGTACATGATATAACACCATAAAAGCATGGATTACCACCCATAGGTTAATGGACAGGTAGAAGCATCTAATAAAGTTTTGGTAAAGATGTTAACAAAAAAGTTCAATGTTCAGTGAGATGATTGGGAGGATAAAATTCTTGAAATTATATGGGCATCTTGAAAACATAATAAGAGAGCTATTAGTTTCATTCCATTCTAATTGGTATATAGCTTTATGATAGTAATGACTATGAAATATATTGTGCTTAGTTTGCACATTGTGATGATCAAGAGATTAGGAGATCAGGATTCATTAAGGGCATGTCTAATATATTTTACCAAGATGGAATAAAATATATTAAGGGCATAGTGGATGAAATATATTAACAAATAAAGTCAATAATCATGGCATGATCATAACTTATGATCTAAACAATTTTACCTAGATCAAATAGTATTACTTTATGAAAGAATATTTAAAACATTCCCCAAAAATTGGTGCATAAGATGGAAATGACCCTACACCATTCATGAAGTATCACCATAGGGTACCATAGTGCTGAAATATTTGTTGGGAACCATATTACCAAGATGAATAAATGGTTGTAGGCTTAAGCCATATCATATTTAATCACTATCATTTTGCTAAAAAAATTGAGTGGGTGATGAGTATCCCCATATAGTTAGGATTTAATTTAATGTTGTTTTGTTTCTATCTTTCAATTCCACTTGAGCTTGTAGTTCCTTAGAGATATCAATATACACCAAGATTCAAGCATAGGTAGAAGCCCAAATTCTTTATTTAAGTATTCCTCTAGCCAAAATTCCCTAATGAGATTTTCTATGGCCTTTAACACTTTGATACCACAAACTTGCAGAAGTAAACAAGGTAGTTATACCCAGATTAGTTTAACATCAAATATTTTTGTTAGAGGATTAAAAGATGGATGTCAGGGCTTAGAAATAAGCATTCTATGAGCATCCCAATTCCAAATAGAGTTTTTGAAGATAAGATCTTTTTCTTTTACATATTCAATATTAACAATAAAAATTCCTCTATCATAGGGATTGATGATGATCTTCCTTTTACTCGAGTCTACCAAAATGACTCGAGATTGTTACATAAGAATAATAGTTTACATTCAAAAAAAATTAGTATAATATAAATAGTTGTTTTAGAGGTCTTTACAATATTTTTAATTCCTATATCTATATTTGTAAATCTTGAAATGATATTATTAACTTTTCTTCTTTTTAAATATGATTCATATTCACATACTTATGTATATTGAATAGATATTATTGACTTTAATTAAATTTAAAATAATTTATTATTATTTATTTTCTTTAATTATAAGATACATATTCCTCTTACTGAAATATAATGAATAGCAAACATCTTTTACACACTGATTTTTTTTTTTTTGAAATTGTCATATTATTATATATTAAAACTTTGATTTATATTTTTTATATGTTTATTAATTATATTAATTTTTAATAATAAATATATTATCTTAAATAAATTTTTAAATTTATGTTAGCATATTTACTATTAATTATTATTAATTTAATATTATAATTATCTTATCATCAAATCATAATATAATAATTAAATTAATATATTTATTAATTAATATTTCTATGTAAAAAATATATAAATAAAAATAGTGGATTGAGATTAAAAAAGAAATTCTTGTAATGTTCCTTTCGTTATCACCAAATATAATAGACTCATGTTATTTTTCATGCCATGTCCCTTTCAACACCACTTTCAACAATTATATTTGAACTTATATTCCCGAATGGGTTTATGGAAAAGTTCTCACATTCTTCTATCAAAGAAATTAAAAGTTAAGAGTATATAAGTTTCAATATTTTTATTAATCTTTTCTTTTCTTTTTTTTTTTAATTAAATTATTTTATTATAATGTGTAGACAATAGTTTTATATATGATAATATATTATATATAAAATAAATATTGTAAAGATTTAAATCTTGATTTCTAAAAATAATTATAAAAGTTATCAAAGATCAAACTATATATATATATATATATATATATATATATATATATATATATATATATTTTAAATCTATTTTTCCAAGTTTAAAATTATGATAATATTTTTTTTACAACTTATTTTAAAATATTTTAAAAATTATTAAAAATTATAACTTAATATTTTTCTATTTAGTAAGTGTATTTTCATCTTTTAAAAAATACCAAATAAAAATTAGATAAATATATTACATTGAGATTTTAATGTTAAAATGTTTAATATTAAAAGATGATTTATTGTGGCACCAAATAACCAATAGTTTTAATGTAACTTGTGCTACACAAATTCCCATCTATAAATAAAAATTATTTATTTGACCCTATTATGATAGTTAAACTATGTTACATGTATGTGGCACCAACGTTGGTGATGTTTGTTTATGAGTGTTGGAGGGCTAACTTATGCCTTCCTTTCACTTTAACTTGCTATTAGACTGGAGTTTATTGACCAATTATATGACTTTGATTAGTGTAGAAAAAATTATGTAAAGCTTTTACAAAGTAAAACTGAAAGTTTTATAACAAGTTATTATATATATATATATATATATATATATATATATATATATATATATATATATATATATTGATTGAATGAATTATTGGGCCAAGAAAAATCATGTTATGGCTCGCTTCAATGGAATCAATGCAAGGCATTTATTTTAGTGAAACAAAGGCAATTGTGTGGATTGGTTGCTTAGATGGTTTGTCATTAAATGTAGTTTTATTCCTGTGGTATGGATTGGTTGCTTAGATGGTTTGACATAATGTTGCATTAAGAATTGGTGGTGATGCAATTTTAAGTAAACAACTGCCAATTCATTTTGTTCATTTTTTGGTGGTTGCAATGATATTCACAAGCACCAAAATATCATCGAGGTTTTGGCCCAGGGAATTCCTTTATTGGGGCTAGTAAGGCAGGGTGCACAGGGTTTTACGATACATGTAATTAGGCAGGGGTCTCATGAAGGGGGTTATTGCTCCTATTTTTAATGAGCAGGTGGTCATATGAAAAATGAAGTTCACGGTATAAGGAAATTTTAGAATCTTTTCCTAAAAGTGAGGAGCTAACAATTTTTTAGGGAGGAAGTTTGTGGGGGTGAAAAAAGGGGGTAGGAGTTCTCCATATGTACTTCTATTTTGTAAGAAGATATTCTACAAGTTGTAAATATATGAGTGGACAAACTTTATGTGAACTTTAATTATACATAAAAATATAATAATTTTAAATATTATCTCCTATAAATTAGTAGCATACACTTCGGTTTTTTATTCCTGAGACCACTTTTGCTATATATGCTCTTACATTCCCTATGCACTACTCCCCTAAGAAAATTTAGGAGCCCACCTCCCATGGGACCACTTCCTTAGTATGATTTTAAAGCCTCCAAACCTTAGACTAGGGAATTTTCATGCCCTCTAAGCTAGTTCTACCTGGTGGTGGTGATATCTGTAAATAAAATTTTCAAGCTTTTTGCTTCATAGTTCAAGATTTTATTTTCAAACTTGATTCTTTTTAAAAATTTCAATAATTTCATTTGATTTTTATAAAGAATTTATTTTTCAATTTGAACTTTTAAACTCAATATTATCAAAAAAAGGATGGAAATAGAGATTTATTCTATGTTTTTTCTTATAGATTTTTACCACAAGACAATGAACCAAAATGAGTAAGTTCAAAAACCTTTATTCTTTATAATCACTAGGAATGTTGAATCTATATTTTTAGTTTTTAATATGTAAATATATACAAAGCAAGTAAGATGCATGGATCGATGGCTTGAGTAGGGAAGGCGAGAGGGTAGACCTTCAAGGTTGTCAAACAAGACATGAAGTAAAAACATAGTGGTTATGCCCACAAGTGCATGTAGTATAACCCCCATTTTGTTACTTATAGTTAGTTACTTCACTCTATAACTCTTAAATACCCTTTTCATTCCTTTATAAGTGAAATGCAAACACATACAAAGAGACATCATAGCTTTCAAGGGTTTTATACTGGGTTTTTCAAATTTTGTAGGTTTTGTTTTAGTTTTAAAAGGATATTTTAATATCCCAAAAATAAATATTGGACACTATTAAATCAATAGTCATGAATGAATATAAAGACATCGCTGAGTGTATAAATACTACCAATTTTATCCATGTTGAGTTTAAGCAAACAAGCTAAATAATTTGGGGATGTAGGGGGTGGATTCTTTGGACCTCCTTAAAGCCAATTCTTTACTTTTGGTATCTAAAAAAATAATTCAAAGACTTTGGTTC